>JAUIMX010001050.1:0-10300 GCA_033557805.1 Phaenonotum sp. SLE1380
AAAATAAAATTAAATACATTATAAAAACTATGTTTGATGTCAGGAATCTCTTTGACAGCCGTGCGATTTCATAACGTGAACAATCACTCGAATAGTGTTTTTTTTTGTATATACAGTGTTCTCCCCAGGAATTTTTTATGCCGGGCGGTGTAAAATATTCGGAGGGCGCCGAATGTACTGAAAATTAAATTTTTATGCTGATTCATGGTTTTTTTCAAAATTTTAGCCGGGCGGCCAGCGAAATTTGCCGGGCGGCCCCGTCCGGCTAAAAGGGCCTGGGGAGAACACTGATATACATACATCTGTTCTTGGACACTGAAATTGGTCTTGCCTACAGTCTTGTCTGAAAATTACCTTATTTCCATAAGATTTATGAAATGTAGATTTTTGCTCACATATTGCGTTTTTGCTCATCAGGGAAGGATAGATCTTGAATAAAGTTCTACAATACCCAACGAGTCGGTGCGAAAATTTTTGGAATAAGTCATTTTGAAATTGCGTTCTTCAGGTACCTACAAATTGCAATCGCATTTTTCATTCCATTATACTTACTTATTGTTAAAAAATGAGTAAAGCTCAGTTTACACCGTGATAGTTCTATCGCGATAGTGTCATCATGACAGCTTATTATCATGAATGTAACTGGTTTACACTGCGATAGTCGACTATCATTATAATGGCTGACGTTGAAGCTATCATGATAGTACTATCGCGATAGAACTATCACAGTGTAAACTAGGCTTAACTAAGTTCATATTATTTGATAAAATTGTTGCAAACAAATTATTTTATTGTGAAATTCTACTATCATTGAAGATAAATCATTATTTTGTTTTAGTTTCCGAGTTCTCCATGGTTCACATAAAAATTGACTCACCCTGTATAATAAATAAACGTGTTTGTGGACTCCAACGTGCTGAAAAATATGAATAATTGCAGCTATACAGCGTTACTATTTGCTCATTTGACTAGTGCAAGATCAGAGGATATAATTAGAAAATAAGGTATAGTGCGATCATTACATTACCTTATATAAACAACCGTCCGTGGCTACTGCTATTAACTCAGAAGACTGATTAGTTTGTGGTCTTATAGTAAAGTATAGCAGGGTATAGACAAGACAAAACAAACGCGATTGCTGTCACAAGAACACGGAATGCGTATTTTTAGGTATTTATACGTATTCGTTCGCATAATACCATCATAATTATAAAGAGATTAACATTTTATATTAATAAAATTTTAAATGCGCCAACAAACACGAACACTATTGTATAATTCTGTTCGCAAGATAAAATTTTTGTTGAATACATGGGTACGTGATAGCTTTGAGGTTTGGTTTGCAAAATAGGGTTTCAATCTCGATTACCGGGTGTTGAAAAACGATAGAAATTCGCGTGGTTTCATTATGTTTGAGGGTAATGAGAAATCGATACCAGTTTGTTGAATACCTGTACTCTCTCTACCCCGTTCTAATGTTTTTCAGAGTTCATCCAGTGAGTTACGTAACGTAATTGCGTTGCAGAAAGTTACTCATTAATTGAATTATTTTGCCTGTAATCGGAGGTAGTTAAGCTTTGTAATTCCACCCTACAAATTTGGATTGGTAGATAGAACCTTTCATATAATTACCTTACTCAAGTTATGGCCATATTCGATCAACAGAGGGTATTGTGCCATCAACTCATTATGCAGCAACTAGTTTATCTAGTCTTTTGTGGATAATTTTTTTGTTAGCTCATATTTTTCTTTTTCCATCCCAGAAACTATGAATATAACGTTGAATATTCATAGTTTTCTGGCAGTATGTGATGTAGATGTATAGTGTACGTTGCACGAATATACATTTGCAAGTTAATGGATGCAGAAACCTTGATCTGACTGGTCGACTAAATTGAGATAAAGTTTTTAAAAGTTGACACTAAACCAAAAGGTGGGTTTCTGATCTGCCCCCACCTTTAGAAAAAAATGTCCGACGGTCTCAAGCGAAATTGTATCTTGCATTGTGCTACGGAATCAGCGGAAAGGACATTTTCGCCATAATTGGGACTTGACAGTGCCTTGTGCTCTCGCAGTGTTAATGATTGCAACATGGCTACAGATGGAACTGAGGAGTCAAGTGGCTCGATTTGAATAATGAATTATAAACCCGTTATACTCAAGTGAAACGACCCTGTAACCGTCTTTGGCGCAACAATAGATACGGGAATATACAACCTGACAACACGTGATACTTCTAGCTATGCTTTTTTAACATGAACATAGTCAAAACGTCTTGAGTATGAGCAACATTTCATTGTTCCCGGTGACTTCAAAATTGTATCTCAATCAAAAAATTCCATTGAATCGTGAACCATTTCTGTTGGATTATCCCAACAATAGTGCGTCAATGAACACAACTCGATATTCAGTCATGAAACAAAATCAAACACCTCTATGTTTTGGTGGTGTGTAGAATTTTCCCATGGTCGTAGTTCGCTCACAGGCAAATTTCGTGAAGGTAGCCCAAAATCAGCTGTTGCGTCAAAAAAACGGTATTAATGTTCGCAAACTCAAATTGCTAGACCGTTATGTGACTAGTGGCATATTGGGTATTAGTATGACTAGCAGCAGTGAGATTCTGCATGATCGTTGAAAAAATGTCAGCACGTTGGATTTTGCATGATTCAACAAGGGCTTAAAAAATGAATTCAATCAATTAGTGCGAATAAAATTATTGAAAACTACGATTGAGGTGCTTCAAATGCTATTTAACCATCTACTTAGGTGATTAATCTTGGAACTATACATATGTCATAGTAAACATGCCTAATAGCAGTTATTTTCAATTTGATGTTCATTTAAAATGAGGGGAACATTTAATTGTATGGAGAATTTTAATTTCATGTAAGAACATAGTGACGGTTTCATTTTTGTTTCTCCTAAAGAAAACCTTGAACCTAAATTTTGTAGGAGACAAAGAGTATTCTCAATCAAAATTTTATTTGAATCATATTTTTTCAGTCTATTTTTGAACATAAAAAAGTTTCAGTAGGTTCAACAGCGAAAGTACCGATGAACACCGTCTCCTTAGAGAATAATTTGGATAAAATGTGTACAAATTATGTACCTGTTAGATAGTTCATAGTAGTATATGCCACAAATAATCATATAATTTATTAAAAAGTTAGTATTAAAAAAAAAACAGAATTTCCCTTCAACTACCAAGACTTATAATGTTTTCAGGGAAGTGATTTGTATGAAATTCGTACAGATTATGCACCTGTTTTAACTGATAATAGGTACATTCAAAAATAAAAATACTCGCGTAACCACTTATAAAGTACCAAATTTTTGCCACTTCAAAGTCTTATTACTATCTTTTGGAATATTTCGACAAGGATTATTCTGACAGATCTTTTCATTTATGGGTCTGACATATGAAGCATAGATAAGTTAAGACGATGCCTAAATGTCATGACAACCTGTACGACAAAACAGGTACTTCTCGGTTTGTATTTATTGCAGCCAATCCCGATTCCATACCAAACTAATTTGTTTCTCAAGTGAAACCTGATTTCAGGACAAACTAGTTCGTCCTAGGCCAAACTTTTGTTATATTGTATGTATTTTGATAATCATGAATCGGATTTGGCCGGTAACATACAAACTAAGAAGAACTGATTTTATTATATTTTGTAGTTACTACTATTTTTTGTTAGTTTTAATCAATTCTTTTTTTTTATAATTAGAGAAACTGTATCGGTTATTGCTCATCTAATTCATTGTCTTCCAATTTTGAACATAAATAACAATTCAAAATAAATTCTGCCTGGGCCAAATTAGTTAGGGCTGAATACTTTTGGCTTATGCTAACGTTTATTGTAGGCTAAACTACTATATCTCAGCACATTTGGGATAAACTAATTGGACTTTGGAAATCCTAACATAATCTAATGATTTTGACTTTTTGGGTACCGCTGAATCTATTTTGACCATTTTCGTCATATGATCTCTGAGTAGATGTGAGTAAACACTAAAACTCAAAAGTGGATCAAGTTAGATAAATGAAATTTGGTATAAAGAAGCTTTAGATGACTTTTTTATTGAATTTCGGGTAAATTTTCAACAAAAGCATTTTTTCATTTTAATAATTTACTTCAAATTTCAGCTATAGCGTTGAAAATAGCGAAAATCAATTAACAATGTGGTTTTAGCACAACAGAACAACCAGAAGTTGTATTTCACGTAAATAAATATTAAATTTGAATAAAATAAACCTTCAAATTGAAGAGATTTGTTTGAAATATTATATATATAATCGCTAAACACAACAAAGAAAAGAGGTATTTCTAAAATTTCAAATCAACTACTCGAACGAGCGAAGGTGTTTTATTTTCAACACGAACACATCAGGACTTATTGTCCTTGAAACTTTAGCGAAAACTGAAGAAGAAGAAGAGCTGGTGTGAAGAGACATGTAGTTAATCGAAGAATAATGAAAACAAAGGTACTTTCTTGAAAGTATTTTTTCTTATTCAACGAAAGGCCGATAGTTTCATCAAATTAATTTTGGTATAATCAGGCCTCTACAATAGATAGATACCTAATAGTAATGAAAGGTCATTGTGAACATAGAAAAATATGAACTGGTACAAAACTGAATGAAATTATTATGAAAATTAGCTTACTGTTCTCAAAACTCTATGAAATAACAAAGAGCATAATTCAGTGGTGAATTCTGTCTTTAGTTCACTTCTCTAACTTTGTCTGCAGCAAATTGCAAGTCAGATGATCACGAAATTGTACAAATAAAATAGAACCACGTGCTCTAAGAAATAATATGAACGTAGCGCAATATCTGGACATACTTGAACACCTTATATTCTTCTTTTCATTGTATACGTTGAGCAGCTTTACATGTCGAGACGAAGTTTTTGTGTATGGGATTAAAATGTAGATCGGAATTTACATTCAAACAGTCATGTCAGGGGTTATTTTTGAGTTTGCCGATCTCTAACGGTTCTTAAGTTTCAATTTTCTTGCGCTTATTGCATCTATAAAGGAGACTTGATTTATTCGCGTTAATTTGATGATTATTATAGAACCACTAACGTAACTGAATATAAATATTTGGGGTGTCTGATAATTAGGCAAAATAAATAAATAAACAAATGAAAAGAAGTACAATTAACTTATTATTTCTAAAGTTCCAGGCCTCAATAGTATAAGTCCAAAAAAGTGATTTTCCGGGTACAGTTTTAAAAAGCTATTCTTATGAATAATATTACTAAAAATAATAAGTTTGCAAACAAAAGAATGTTTAAATTCAACAACACAGGAAAGGAATTTCAGATATGGGAAGAAATCAACAAATTAGAAGACTTCACATGGTTATATTGAAAAGTTATGTTTTTGGACATGTACTGTTAAGGCCTGGAACTCTAGATTAATATACGAGAAAGTGGGGTGAAGACCATCGTATTTTTTAGGTGATTTCATGTATGTATTTCAATACTTTCATGTAAATAACTTTTTCTCCTTGGAACACGGGTCTACCCTCATATATTTCAATTTTATAACTGACGTTTAAGAAAGTTGGAGAATTTAATGAACCGAGACAAACAAAACACTAACAAAAATTACAGCAATTAAAATGAATGCGATATTACTAACCAGCCACAAAAAAAGATTTACAATCTTAGTTTAATTACCTATATTTTTATTACCAATATTATTACATACTTTTATTAATTGAATGTGTCACCCAAACAACGTCGAATCCCGGGGTATACATACATATCAAACCACAAACTGAACTAAGAACCAAACCTCGAACCAGAACTAAAAAATCCAGTGTGTACGGGTGCCGATAACTCTTATCAATACCGGATACTGCAACCGTACCTCGATCAGAAGTGTGTCAGTAAATCGAGCTACGTTGAAGGAGAAGTTCGTGGTTCGGGGCGCTGTGCGTGGTGTAGATGTATACGGCGCGGTACGCCGCGGCATACTAATATGTACTTAATAGAGATGGGCGTTATTTAAAGTAACTAGTTAAATAACGCGTTCCAGTGCTGGAAATGGTACTTCGTTAAACAACATAGGATTCAGAAGTGATATCCCTTATTGGACTCTCGAAGCACGGCCGCAAATTTTACCGGGGTAGATTAGTAATTGCGTTTTAATAAAAAAAAAACCTTCAATTTTTTAAATAATAAAATTTTTTCATTTAAATGAGCAAAGAAAATCCAACTAAAAAACAAAAAATTGATATTTAATAATAATAATAATAATATGTCTTTATTTCCCAATAATTTTCAGAACATGATACAGAAAAATAGCCAAACAACATTATGTTATTAGTATACGCATTATTAGAGTCGTTTATAACCTAAGAAACCAGTCCGTAAGTAATTACAAGTTATCATATAGTTCCAACGTTATAGGAACTGCAACAGCGGTAACTAGTTCCAAAAATAACCAGTTATTGGAACTAGTTACCGAGTGGTAACTGGAACGATGGAACCGTTCCATGAAAATAACTTTTTAGCACATCTCTAGTACTTGATAAAAGCAAGTTTTGAGCTAGATGTGTTTACCGAGCGGGGAGTTTTATCAACCAAACCGTGCGAAACAAACAGGATCGTTTCTATCATGAACCTCTTTACCCCCTCCACATTATTCCAGTAGCGTTCTAGTCCAGTAATTGAAACCTGCGCTGCAATGTTACCGGAATAATGTGAACCGGCACTGGTATATACTCATTCTAGTGAGTGATTCAGTCCAGTGACTGGATTGTCGGTCTACTTTTTCATTCCAGTTGACAGTTTCCAGTGCCATTGGAATAGTATGAACCGCTATCGCCAGTGCTGGATTAACCAAATAATTTGACATTTGTTCCTTTATTATCTGTCATTCCTTCCAACAGTGGTAGTTTACCATTTCCAAACAAATATTTAAATTCTTGCTTGAAATCATTGTCACTTATGCTCCACCACTGAACTGGATCATATTGTTTATATTATTCCCAGACCAGTCCTGAACTGAGTCAATTTTAAAAGTTGATTACAAGCATAAGCGACAATGATTTCATACAAGAACTTCAATATTTCTTTGAAAATTGTTCAACTACTACTGTTGGAAGAAATAACAAATAATATAGGACAAAAATGACAAATTAATTGGTTAATCCAGCACTATACTGGCAGTTCACACTATTCCAGTGGCACTGGAAACGGTCAACAATCCAGTCACTGGACTGGAATGAATACATTCCAATGCCGGTTCACATTATTGCAGCAGTATTTCAGCACTGGTTCCAATTACTGGACTGGAGTGTTACTGGAACAATGTGAACGGACCATTATACTAAAATTGTAGCTCTATATTCCGATGTATCAAGTATTGACATCAGGTATGGGATGATTTATGAGCACACACCGAGTATCGGTTCGTGGTTTGGTTAGTAATTTGGGCTGTATGTGTACCCTTCTTTAACGATTGAGATATGTATTTATCGGTTTTCAGTACTTGAACTTCACTTTCTTTTTTGACGCTTACAATATTGATCTGGTAGTCTATTCAGTTATTTGATTAATCAATGGTTATACTATTCAAAAACAATATAAGATCTACCACTATTTCTATAGTAATAAATTCAAAGTCACTTCATCTAAAGTGGCAATTGGTATATGGGAGCGTCAAACATTGAACACCATTGGCTTTGACCTCTACTATCAACCGCTAATATAACAGCTGTCACTTTCATTGGAGTGGTTTTGGAAGTTTTGTGAAGGAAATAGGAATTACTTATGAAAACTGATGATACTAATGTTCAATTTTACAAACAATTATTGATCAAATTCGCAAATGTCCCCAAACGCATCTTTAGCGAGCGAAGCTTACAAATTCTTAAATTTTACTAGGATAACTTTTGATGAAATATGACAACTTATTTTTATTGCATTTTACGAATTGAATATGTAAACAAAATAAATCCGTAAAAAGTAAATAGCACTTCCATTGTTCAAACCATATTGAACTTAACAAGCAAAACATGTTATAATTCAATTTGCGTTGAATCATTCACAATATATTTTGAGAAATAAACGTAACGCGAGTAAAACAAGTTATGTGAAGCGAAAAATATTTAAACAAAACATAAAAATTTCATATATTAAAAAAAAACACATACCAAAAACAAGCCCAGCAGAAACAAACGAAGTGTATATGTAAACACAGTTTGAACAGATGTGTCTATACTCTATTTCACTCCCAATAAACAAAGAAGGCTTTGAAATAACAGTAGATTCTTAATAGATGATATAATCCGTATTGACTGCGTTCCACTTACACATAATTCATTCTATTAACACTGACACTCAAAAGTCTCTCTGTTAATTGAACAATACGAGTAAATATATGTTTCTTTAATATCTCTAAGCGTAAATGCCGGAGAAATTAGGAAACCGCAAAATATCAAAAATAGGAAAAAAACCAAAGTTTCCTGAATACCTTATCTTATTCGATAATATGAAACTATCTTCACTTTGGAGTGTTTCAAATATTCCGAATAGATTAATTTTGAGAAGTTCTTCAATAACTCATTGATTGATATTAAACACATATACAAACAAAATCTTACCTTTTATCCAATTTCAACCAGGAAAACTTCAAGGTAAATCGTTCAATTCCAAATAACGCAAACAAAAAACATATTAACAGGTTGTTTCCATTCAACAAGTATCGCCTGCTTCCCCAATCCGAACTCGCAATAGTGTGCCGTGCATTTCAGTTATTTCAAGTTTTGTTTGATAGGTTTGTATTAGGGTCATAGTCTGTCATTTTTCTTATGGCAACTATTATGTCTAGGAGCACGTTTTTAAAGCGCATATATTCCTTCCGTTAGTTCGTCCGAGATCCACCGCTAGACTAACTTTTCAGGACCCAGTTTGGCCGCTGAAAACGCGCACACTCACGAATGGGGCCGGGCCTTCACGATCTAGGGCTAATGTTCATCAAAAACCCCAAGAGTACCTCGCTTTATGTTTTAGAAAAAGGCGTAATCACCTGCTTTCGAGTGTTATGATCTTTTTAGTCTCTTAATTTGGTTACTTTAGACGAACTGCGTCATTTAACAATACTCGTTTTTCTTCCCTGCGATCGCATTTCTCTGAAATTTGAAAAATAACACTGAATGGGATGGTAGCTGCATTAAAATTAAATTATATGGGAAATTCTGCTTTGAATCTCTAATACTATTTGAAAATTTGAAACAGCCATCCACCAAATCATATCAAGACACATAGACTCATGACAATTAGTCCTCTTGCGCTTTCGCTGCTGCGCTCGTCAAAGTTTACTCGGGGACAGTTCACCTTCTAATTTGTTTATTGAAACCACGTTATCAATCTACCATTTTTCAAGATACTGTTCTCTCAAAGAGAATTAGTAGTCTTATGTTCAAGAAACTTTATTGTGAACGTATTCGTCACAGTGATAGAGACAGTGGCTATCTCGGAGGTGGCTATGAAGAATTCAAACCCTCTCTCACATGCGATGGAAATACACATATAGCCAAAATTGTTGGCCCATTTCATTTTCGAATACAAAAAATATGGAGTGGTCTCCACTCGACCTTCTCGTATGTAGATATATTATATACATACAATATAAAGAATTTTTCCATCATTATAATTAGAGCTCTTGTTTAAATACAATAAATTTAACCATGGAAACCTTGCACTTGGAGCCTTTTTTATTTGAAACATTTACTCATGTAAAAGGCACTTCGAGTTGGGCTACTGAGCTGAAATTTCATATCTGATAATGTTTACCATTTCTGAAGAAAATGAAAATTTGAAAGTAATCGTTGGAAGAATGAAATCACTTTTCTTGAAAAATTGAACTTTTGCTTCAGGTAAAGAACTACTTCCGGTTATTCGAATGTACTCAAAAGTTGATGCAAGCTTTCTTTTTAGCTAAAACTCCTACGTACCAAATTTGGAGTTAGACCGATCGATATCCATCAAGAACGTTTGAACGAGCGCGTCTTGCTATTTAATAGCTCTTAATTTGAAAATCGACATGTTTTTGTACAATTCTGAAAACTTTTATCTCATAACATTTTTAAAGTTGGCAAGTTTTCGTTGAGACACCTGTATACAATAAATCAAAGCCTGGAGCAATAACAGCCGTTGTCAGGTGTAAAATAAAAACGTTGCGTACAAATTAAGGCAAATAATTGAATAAAATCGAAGATTCAAAACGATCGGGGACTGGAATAAAGACATTAATATTGACAATAATATTGATCGTG
>JAUIMX010001051.1:0-10293 GCA_033557805.1 Phaenonotum sp. SLE1380
ACTGCTTGTAGTTTATTGTTTTTTCAACAACTGGGCGCATATTAACCACTATTTGTCACTAAATAACTAAAGTAACTGACAAACTCTATTTTCACAATGCAAATATGCCTCTATTTGAATTGTAAGTGATTTTAGTTTGTTAATTGTAATGTAGACGTTTTAACTAAAGAATTATAATATGTTAATTTTTTAATATGTTATTTTTAGGGAATTGATAATGGGTTAATATCCGAAACGTTTTCCCAGTAAACTAAGAATAAATTCATTGAGAACGTACGACGTATTTTATTGTATCCAATCTCAATTACGTGCTACCCAAAGAATAGATCATTATATTTATTTAACAGCATGTCAGTATATACAGAGGGAAAAGGACTATTTGCTTCCAATAATTGTATATAAATCAACCAATGGGTATAGGTGGTTTTTACCAACGAGACTGTATTGAGGTGGAGTGGTGAATATTTGTGGAAAAAAATACATTAAGGTCGTTCAAGAAGTTGAAGTTTGTACCATGGTACCGTAAAAAACCGAGTAAAAAACCGTTAGTGAAAATAACGTAAATTTGTAATTTATCCGAGAAATAATAGCCATTACACGCGAATGGAGCACTATACTTTTTCTATATCTATAAATAATTGAAAATTTGAGATGATTGAAACTACCTCCAGTTTTTTTAAAGAGATATTCACAACGTAAACGCCGCTAGCTGACATTTGCTCTCATCACTGAATAAATTATTAAATTTGCATTGATTTGTTGAATTTCATCAGTTTATTTGATTGAACCGTTGAATTGAAGAATTTCGGAGATGAATTCACTTCCACTCTTTCAAAATTCACAGACTTTAAAACGTAGGATCAAAAGGAATCGGCACTGGAGAATAACTTTTAAGGTTAACAAATTTTAAAACGGAACGCTAAAAAATATACCAAATTACTGGCTCCTGATTTTGAAATTTTTGTCATCATCATCTTGCACAAGCAAACCAACGAAAAATGGCGATGCATGATTCTTATTACTTAATTCGCAAATGATATAGTGATGCACGGGTAATGGGGGTCATTAGTGAACTGAAAATAAGCAGAAAGTAATGCTATTATTTTCCAATACAAGTAGAAAAATATCTTATCACAATTTTATCCAACTGTTTAGTCTGAACATTCTAATAGATGAATAATTAAGTGATTACTTTGAATTTCCTCGATGTTCGTCTGTTGATTTCGGCAAAATTTTCGCATAACCCTGATGCAAAATCAACCGGACTATATTTTTCAATTATCGGATATTGGTACCCCTGCATTCCACCACTTTTCACTGCCAAAAACCAAATTACAAGTTGAGAATTGAACTGACGATCAAAACGAACTTCAAGCTTGAAATTTGCAGCATCAAAACGCCCAAATAATGTTCTGAAGACGACCATCAAATTCTTCTGGGGACAAAAAAATAATTAGTAAATCATTTAAGTGGCAAATATTGTACATGAACAATTTTGGTCAAGAGGTTTAAGAAGGTATATTCATGAGAAAATATCTGTTTACCTAAAGCAAGATATGCGTAGGAGAGTAGGAATAAGAAGAAAACTGGAAAATGCAAAAAAAATGGGAAGTTAGACGAAAAAAGCCATGTGGCCTCGGAACAACCTTGATAGCCATTTTGGCGGATGCGCAGGGGCCAAACCGTTCAGTAGATAATTTCAATTTTTCCATTCAAATAATCTTTCTTCGTGAAGTCGAACATATTCCATCACAATTTACTTAACAAACTCCTAGAGTGTCTACCTTTTTGTGAAGATTTTCAACCACAAAAATATCGAAAATTAAAGCACAATCCAGGAGATTTTTACTTTTGAATTTTGGAACGTTTAAAAGCAACTTTAAAAAAGGGCAATAAAGGACGTAATAATTTGTCTACCTATTGGAATTTAGTTGACTACAATCGCCTGAAGATGGATTATAACTGATGTGACTATACGTCTCGCTTTGGACGGGAGTAAGAGCTAAAATGTCCCGCTTTTGCAAACAAACCAAATTTTTTACTGCATTTATTTATTATGTACGTATTTATTTAGAAATATATTTGAACCGTTACTTACTAATCATAACTCTTGGCAATATTTTAAATGCAGAAGACGTTTTGTCAAATACGTTTCAAGCCTTCACCGCTGAACCAATTTGGATATAGAAGATGACTTTTTATCGTGAAATCAACTATGTATTATTATTGTTATTATTTTTTATTCACAAAATTACATAGGCGTCCTGGTTTGAAACGATAAAAAAATGGTCATGTTAGTTATAACTCGAAACGGGTAGCAATTTAGGTGAATTAAAAAAGTTATCACGTCTGTTATTGACCTTCGTTAAAATATACCCAATTTTATGAAGACAAATTACTTATATACAGCTCTAAAAATCTTCAATCTACACTTAAAAAAAATTGAAGTCTGATGAGTAAAGCTGCAAACTCAACAGTCACTTGATCTTATTCCCTGATGTTCTTTATAATTATAATCGTTTCAAAGCTAAAAAATCTTCAAATAAAGCTCCCTTTGCTTCTCTACGTCATTCGCATGAAAGTACTGTTGATTTCCAACAACCTAAAATGTAATTTTTCCTACTTGAAAGACTGGTGGACACTTAACAAAATCAGCAGACACAAAATAACTGTATGAAACATAAATCTAATTAAAATCTGCCCGATTTCTGAAACGAATTATAAGCTATATTTCAATAATTACCATGGAAATGTCAGAAAATAAAAGGTATAAACCAATGAAGTTCACACTTTTTGAAGTTACTTTGGAAACTACGGAATTATAACTTGTATTTCGTTTCAGAAACCGAGCATTAGTGCGCTATTTTAATGTATAGCATTACAGGTAGCGTTTTTACCGACATCGACACTAACAACATGGCGTTCAGCGCTGTCATTTTCTTGTCTCTAAATAACTACGAAATTTGTGTTTAACAGTGTTTTTGTGAGTGTAAAAAGGTGTAGATCAGTTGTACGAAGGCGAAAAACATTTGTCGGACGAAAATTTTGGGGCGTTTGACGCGTCGGACACGTTGAATAAAGTAGTATAATACTATTTTTTAATTATACAAGGTGTATCAGAAATAGATAGTAAACTATTAGGTATAACTAAATCATGACGAAAAAGTTTCAGCAGTGTGGTGACGAATTTTTTGTTTCAACGGAAAAAAATTCTCTTCAGCTTATACGACGTACGACGGTGCTTACTCGTACAAATCAATGCATATGTCGAAATTCCTCAACATTAAAAAAAATGCAAACAATTGAGCAAGCGTAAACAGCTAAATTTCCTAACCGCCGCGCCGCAATAATATTTAATAAAAATCTATGAAATTTTCGATTGAATCAGCTTTGGCATTTAATGATTAAAATAGTAACTTTAACATTTTCACCTCGAAACTAATTATTTTCATGCTCTATTAATATTTTTTATCATCATTCGGGCCTCTATAATTTGATGGCTAGAGCACGAACGGCTAAAACAATATCTTCTCTAATTGGACGCGCAAATCAAAAGCATATGAAAATCGGCGTACCGTAACAGGCCGCAATGGAATTAAAAAAGTGAGGGAAATATTTAAAAACCGTAACTTTCCATGCTGAAAAAAACAAATGAAGATGCGCTATCTGAAATTGCGGTAAAAGTAATAACACTCCTGTCGGTTGGAGGCAATACAACCTTAATGGGTATTATTTCAAAATTTTCTAACACAAAGGCCGGTTATCAACGGAATACATCTTGTTTAAATTAGTGCAAGAACCAACAAATGTATAAGACAACTCATGCTTGGGTGCTTTCTGCATATATTGCTTCAAATGAGATAACAATCTGGCTGTGTCGAAGTAATAATATGATAATTGGCTCCTGTACCTATGTATACAATTCCTCATACCTTTTTGCTTTTAATAACAAACACTCAAATTTCTAAATACGCATATTTTTATGTCATATTTCCCATTGTATGATTACATGTCCATTGTTAGTATGTTTCCAATCATGAAAATTACGTAATTTCTGTGGCGCATCTACCATTATTCAACACGTTTGATACTGCTTTGATGCGCCGGATAACATTTTACTAATTTGTATTTACAATTTTCAATAATTTAAGTAGTTATTTTCTTAACGTCAAAACTTTCAGGCATACATTTACATTGAATTATCCCCTATAGAATATTATTTGTATTGTTTTCACAATATTAATTCAATAAATATAAATTATTATTACATATATATATATTTTACAGTTTTTTTTCTCAATAAAAATATCAAAATTATCTATTATTTCAAATATCATCATGGTAGAATGCGACCATTAATTCTAATATTTGAGAGAGGTTGAATCTGTCTTTTCTCAACAATTTTTCGTGTTATATTTAGTTGTTTGCATTCCAATATACTAATCATTGCTTTCCATATGGATTCATAAAGTATCAATGAATGGGGTATCTATACATCAAAAAATTTTAATGATAAATACGTCAAGAAAAAACCATAGCCCATTATTTTTGTATTTGTTGATAAATGTTTTCACGCAATGTATTGAAAATTATGGAAAATAAATCTATTATTATTATAATTATTGATAAATAGCAAATATTATTAAATTATACTAATAAAAAAATTCTTAAAACAACAAAAATTATGATTATAATTGAAAAGAAAACCATGGGGAGAGTTTGTCAAAATTTCCTAAGAACTGCTCTTGATGAATTAATTGATAGAATTTTTAGTTTTTTTCTTGAAAAAAAAAATGGCTTAGTTAACCTATGTGTGCCGAAGTAATTATACATATATTAAACAAAATGTAGTCTCATTCCATGAAATAGAAAAATAAAATATATACAATAAATGACTTGTTTGTCTTCGAATATAAAATCCATAAAATCAAATTTATATTTCTAATGAATTAATTTGTAGAAACATCCAACTCAATACTATAAAAAGTGGAAGCAAAATTTGCAAAAAAAACTTTATATTATTGAAAAATTAAAAATATATACAAAAGTTATTGTAAAATCTAACGTCTGACGAAGAGAATTTTTGTGAACAATAAAATAGAAAAAATCTTGATGCACAACAATCTTGTAATCAAATATTCGGACGCAATATTCACAAAAACAATATTCTGTTGTCAATGGTCGCATTCAGGGAACTGAATCGCTGCAGCACATCATATAACTATCTGTCTCTAATCTATGTATTTATCCATATACTCACCTCTGTCAAATTTCGGCAAGTTTGACAGAGGTGAGTATATGGATAGTTACATAGATTACAGAGAGATAGTTACATGATGTGCTGCAGCGATTCAGTTCTCTGAATGCGACCAATGATAGGCCAATATATTGTAATGCTCTCTACTGATAGCAAAAAATGGGAAAATATAGCACGAAAAAATGAACAAAAATTATTTGAAGTATTAATAAACTCTCTAGCGAATGTGTTAAACATCTTTTAACAAAAAATTAAACGGTGTAAATCGACAAAGATTTTTAATAATAAACGAGATTCAAATTTCATCCCTGTGCGTAAAAAATAAACAAAAGAAATTCCCTACAATCCTATCAACTCATTAGGTAGGCGCTGAAATTGCCTTAAAAGTTTTTAAAAGTTTGTCTAAAGAAACTCAGACTCGTCTAAATTTCAGATCAAACAAAAAACGAGTTTTGTTGAAATGACAAACGAAAACAGTTCTCTTTAAAAAGCAAAATTTATTTAGCGAAAATAATGTTAATTAAGCAATTAAGTCACTTTACACAATTATAAAGCAAGTCACGTAACATGTAATATGCGGCTGTTTGACAGGCTCTGATTTCGGAATGCGTGCTTTAGATTTATATCCTACATCGGGGAATTTTTATTGGTCGGAATTTTAATTGAATAATTTGAATTAAACCCCTCAAAAGCCGGAGCAAATATCAAGCTGGAAAAAAAATCAACTAATTTAACTCGCGTTAAACGCCGATTAATTTATTTGGTTTAACAGCGGTTAACCACTAGTTCTTTAAAATCGGAGAATTTATGGAAGACGCTTCTTTACGGATTGCTTTTTTTTCTAATTTTAGATGCGGTTACATAATGTTATTTTAATTGTTCTAACTTATACCAAATTTATATATATATATATATTTTTTAATTTGGGATCAACAGAATTTATTTATAAATTTCAAAAATTTGCAACGCATTCAATGACCTAATAATGAGTATTTTTTTCAATATTTCAAAGCGTTATTTTCTGTTATGCTAAGCGTGAATGTTGATTCAAATTATAGCATTTTCGTGATTGAAAAATAATGAATTTATGGAAAAAATCTAAAAATGTTTTCCTGACAAAAAAATTGTTTGGAAAATGACTGGCTATTTGATATTCTTGTCCTTGAAACATTTGAATGTTGCTGTCTTGGTTGGATATACTTGTTTTATTGGTGTATTTTTGAATTTGCAAGTTCATTCATGAAAATTTTGCGATTTAGCAAAAATAAAAATCAGTAAAATAATAGACTATAGTCGAAAATTCAATTTTCATTCAATTCGAAACTTGTAGTGGACAAAAAACATTGAATAATAAATACATATTATCGTAATGAATTTTTGAGTTTATTTCACTAGGCGTACTGTAAATTATTCATTGTTTTCTAATCAAAAATCATAATAAAATGAAATATAATATTTTAAAAAGCCCAAATACCATTTCTTTTAAAATATTAACAAACCTAACGTAAAATTCTATACACTACTTTTTCAAAACATTGCACGGAACAAAATTTTGTGCGTTTTAATAAAAAATATGATTAAATATTCGTCACAAGTATAGTTTGAAGGCGATATTTCTTCAATAGTAAAAACGATTTATAAATGTTATTAAAAATTTGAAAGAACCACAATATGAATTTCAAGTGGATAATAAAATGAACTTTTTTCTGAACTAAAAATAATGGATTTTTTTTATCAACGAAGAACTGACGTTGAGGAATAGTGACAACTTGAAGAATATTCTTATTTCAATATAAAATTCTTTTTCAATAAATACATTGTTCTTCATGTAGTTGTAATTTCATTCATTATAGTAATAATGAAAACATTGAAGTTTATTTTTATTCAATTTTAAAATTAATGTTATTAACTTCTTGAAAACAATATTATGGTGTTCAATAAAATTATAACACGATTTTATGGTAAAATAAAATTTTTTGTTGGATTATTAATGTATTAAGGTATTAGAAATGTATGAAGATATTTAGTAGTAACATAGAATTATGTTTCAATGTTTTAGGGCGAAATTAAATGTCAAAACTCCTAGTTACTACCAATTTTTCAATAGTATTCATACAAATGTTAGGTTCAACGTGGTTAGGCATAGCAACAGTTTGTTTTAGGTTATATTTTTAAACTTCAATGTCAACATTTTGCCCATATACCATATGTATAGAAAACTACAATATATTTTAACCTAATTTTGTTTTTTTTCTAAAATTTTAGAGATCTGTTTCCAAATCATAAGGTTATGAGGAGAGAAATATAATTTATAATTAATTCATCTAGTTTAAAAAAAAAATTTGGTTCTCCCGACAAATTGAATATTTTCCAAAGTATTGATACAAGTTTTGAAAGCAAAGAAAGTTTTTTCTAGAAGGACCGATATTCAGATAAGTGTTGGAAAATAAAATCTATAGTCATCTATTTTGGCTATGTAAATTCAGTTATATTTGGGGAAAAATTCAGTAATATTTGGAGAAAATTCAGTAATATTTGAAGAAAATTCAGTAATATTTGAAGAAAAATTCAGTAATATTTGGAAAAAAATCAGTAATATATCGTGAAAATTCAGTAATATTTGAAGAAAATTCAGTAATATTAAGAGAAAATAACGCTCACTTTGTAGCTAAAGTATATATCGCATCACTTACAATTCAAACAATTTGTAAATATCTTTTAAATGCCAAAAATTTTTCCCGAAAATAGTTCAAGTGAGTGAGCGTTCAAGTCCACAATTTTGATTAGCAATTTTATTGAATAATTTTTCAAATTAGGTTGTGACAAATTAGGCGCAAGCCTAGCTGTCATATCTCCACGCTACAAGTCGTTGAGTTTTTGTTTACATAGGGCTTACTACCGAACAATACCGTTTATGATTACATTCCCGAAATGTATCAAATTTCTTGTTGAAATTGTAGTTCATAAATAACAATTGAAATTGTATATGGGATACTAACGTCGTGAAAGATAAACAGTTGTTAAAAATTCGCCGAAATTAATGCTAAATAAGCAATTAGGTGAGGCACTTTTTTCACAAGAACATCGCACGTAACGATCGCACTTTTTTTAGGGGCATAATTTGGGAAAATTATCATTTGTTTTTATGTAACTGATGTCGAAGTAGTTTACCCAGCGTGACGGGTTCGCGCTTTATACCATCAAACAATAGTCAGTCATTTGTTTATACTATCAATGATGCTTTGACGATTGAAAAGAAAAAGTTTAGATTAGGTCGGTCTCACTTTTCTCATTTGTTTGTTAAGGAATTCGGGGAATTTGCACAAAGTGAGTTGGCCAATAACAATTTGTCAACCACTAAGTTATGTTTAATGAATTTGAAGTCGACTCACCTGGAGAATATATCCTCTAGCGTAGTCCTCGGGTGTCCAACCAAATCCATGCAACACTTGTAGCACTTGCTCTTTTTGCAGCACTGAAAACAATCTATCCAAGAGTATCTTTAAACGTATAGGCAACGCTTGGCATCCGTATAAAACCAAACTAGCAATATCAAAAGCCGCGTTGGGTTGAACAGGTTCGGGAGTACTGTTGGTGAAGAGATGTCGCGTACCCAACTTGTCCAGAGCTGCAACAAAGTGAGTGGGGGGTTACACAGCGTGCGCACTGGAGGCGGGGTCTAAAGGGTGGGGAGAGTGACAAGGTGGACGACGTAGGTGACTCTTATACCCCCTAAAAGGGACAAAGCTTCGCCGTCGTTCGCTCAACTCGCGACGCGACGCGGACGCATACATCCAGTTGACCCGGCTCAGGAGATATCTACTCTACTCTGTCCGAGTCTAGCCTCGCACAATCGCCCCAAAACTCAACTGAACGCACTACTTCGCACATCCGACCAAATAACATCGTTCACCGTTCAGTTATTTAAGGAAACGAGAGTTCATCAGATTCAACTATTAAAGAACAATGGAGAATTGCTCAAAGCAGACTGATTCTAATCGCTATTATTTTGTACGCTTTACAACTGAGCGAAGCTCTTTCAAATTAATGCCGTACAGGTCAGGAAAGCATCAGATTTGCTTGTTTACGAAAGCAGATAGCATAGTTTAGAAGCTCCGAACAATTGCTTCTCACGACCAAAGATCCCTATCCGCCTTATTTCGTCTTGACTAATTAGGAAGCTCTTTTAGTCAACTTCTCACCTTGGCTGCCTCCAAAAATCGGCAACTCAAATTTTATTTACTAACACGAGACACTGTTCAATTCCTAAACTTACATTCGATATAAATTCTTGTATTTGAACTTCTTTATAATCGATTTATTATTTTTTTCGACTTTTTGCCCATAAAAGGAATAATGACAACTTTACACGAGAAATTTTTGTATGTAAATTTCTAATTTTGTGATTAACTTCTAATAATCTTATTATTGTTTGTTATGATTTCTAAGTCGAGAGAAATTAGACTTTTACGAACGTTTCAAAGTTTATCCTAGGTTCGTCATAAAATTTAAGAATATGGTGTTCCTGTATTTATCTACATTCCACGTTTGTCATTTATACAATTCCAATTTCTCAACTGGTACATTCTTTTCTCTTTCTGAAAATGCGTTCAATTAGAGTTGATTGCAGATTCTATCATATACTAGAAACTAAAGAATAAACTCAATAAATGCCATGAAAAAAACGTATAACCAATAAAGCACACCCTGAATTTAAGAAAAAGTGGTTTGGATAGGTCATATGAAATTTTCATTAAAAAAACGGTAATCTACCCAAGTTATCGATGAAAATATTTTTGTAATAATGAAATCGAGGAGAAAAACCACCTGACACAGTTGTTTTGTATAAAAGTTACAATTTTTTTTCATGTAAATAGCGTTGAGTAATTGCACTTCGTGGACTTAGTTTTTCAGCGGCTATAGTCCAATAATAAGACGAAGAGTTTATAGGGAACTTTTATTCATTCTCAATATTTTACCATTATGTGACCATACTTCCAAATTTGGGCGGGATTGTCCCGCTTCCAGGCTATCTA
>JAUIMX010001052.1:0-10292 GCA_033557805.1 Phaenonotum sp. SLE1380
GGGGTTAAAATGACTCCACACCTGATGCCCTATCACCTCTTAAAGGGTTAGCATCGAATTACCAATAACCCTGTATAGGATGTTACATTTGAATTAAGAAAGTCATTTTGTATTTCATTAATGAAACTTTGGAGAGCTATAGTATAGAAGAAATATAGTAATTCAAAAAAGGTGACAGGATTAGGGTGACATTGTTTTATTAACACATAAAATTACTGATACGACTATCAAAACTACCCACGCTATGAACAATTGAATGAATGAGTGCAAAACCAAATATTACTGCCAATATCTCTAAAACGACTGATTTTAAATGGGTAATATGTTATGAATCGACCTTGAAATTTGCCAAGGTACCAAATATGTAATAATATATTGGGTGCAATGATATATTGGGTATTCCATTTAAAATAACCGAGTTGATCTGAGTTTAGGGCTTAAGGGAACACCCTGTACAATTGAAACTAATTTAAAAAAATTGTACTCTTAAATTAAACAATAATTTGTTCTTACAATTTTTCTGTAAAGTGAAGCATTACGGCACTATCTTCCAAGGCGCCATAACTTGTCCACCCTGTATATCAAGAGACTTTAGCATCAATTAAAAAATTGAATCTTGAATAACATGTATTCCCTCCTCTTGCATTAATGACTGCTTGAAGTCGACGAGACATGCCATGTTGTGTCGAATTCGCTGACATTACTTCATCTCGCTCTGAATGTTCTGACAGTTCCTGCCAAATATTTTACGATAGGCTCCTTCAGTTTGCCTACAACTAACCAAATGTAACATTTGCTTTCTTAACAAATCAGTGCTACTTCATCGTTTTGCGTATTTATCAAAATTTGGTTGAAATCTTTGAATTTTTTCATAAATTTAGCCCCGACACCGCGTAGTCAGTTTTTCTAATTGCAATAGTAGCCGAATCATTCATAGAATACATATGAAATTAGCACACTTTGTGCTAAATTTAATCAACACAAACAAAAAAGATTTAAATCTATTTTAAGCTTTATCCTGAATATAAGACGTCGACTGTATCTTCACATATCAAGCTGCAACATCAAAATGTTATTAAATTAATTTGTAAAATTTGTTTAATAACAAACACGTTGAGAGCGAATTCTCTGCCTATATGGCAATTTATCCACCTTTAAATCAAAATGTTAGATTGATAAAACAATGGGCGAGGGCGTGCAGTGCCCGAGTAAGCTTTGGCGAGCGAAGCGAGTTATATCTGATAAATATTATTGCCCCCAAGACTCAATTTTGTCAGTGCATTGAGCATACCTGTTTACTTATGCCATGCATGAAATGACATTGAATTCATAACGCGCGGCTGCGATTGTGGGTTGTACGGTTTTGAGACAAGCGAATTCCCGTAAAGAATGATATTTTTGACTTAATTTAAAAATAAAGATTCCCTCTTGTTCAATTCATCCGAAGGCTCACTTTTCTACGTTTATTAAATTCAATAATATTTGCACAAATATGTCGACTTTATCAGTGTAAAAATGCGACAACATAAAAGTGAGAAATGCATTTTAACCTGTCATGCAGTTTAGTTTATAGCACTTGTGTAGATGTCACGCATTGGGGTGGAAAAAGTTAAACGGAGGTTAAATTACGTTTTTAATTATAACTACCCGCCTCTAACGAACTTCTACGCGTTTAGCAGTCCCGTTTTTTTTGCAAAATAATTCATCTAGTTGGGGTTGGAAAATTTTGCGCGATAGTATGAGGATGAGGTTGGAGGGTAAGATTGTCCCATTCGGTTTATTATGGCGGTGTCAGATATTGGAGCGGTGCGAGACTCTCGGGAAGCTTTAGAAAATGCGGTGCTATGAACTGAGCACCCTGGAGGGCGGAATCTAAATTATTAATTCCCTATTTACTGACACAGGAGTTCTTGCTGGCGATCGATGTGACGTCCAGTGGAACACCCGAAGAAAAACTGAAATGGGCGTTCCGTATGTACGACGTCGATGGTAACGGTGTTATAGACATCCAGGAGATGACCAAGATTGTTCAGGTGAGTCGGATTTACCCAATCAGTCATGCATGAGTATTCACTTAAATAAGTAATCTAGTTGAAACTTACTTGGAAATTGAGTGCTTTTCTTTTGAAAACTTTAACTGGGCATTTACATGAGTATAAGAGGTTTTCAATCAAAATTTTGAAAGGGAAAAGATTAGAAGAAACGTCAAATTTGACATATATTGCTTGAAACGTCAAATTGACAGCAAAATTGTTAATAATTTTGACAGATAAACGTCAAACTTATCTTCTGTAGGCTGAAATGTCAAATTAACAGCAAAAACTTCAATTGTTTTTGACAGATAAACGTCAAATTTAAATTCGCAATTAGTAATGTCAAATTGACAGCAAATTTTACGACTATTTTGACAGATAAACGTCAAATTCAACCATTGTCGCTTGGATTGTCAAATTGACATCAATTATTTTTGACAGATGAACGTCAAATTCTTTGATTGTCAAATTGACAGCAAAACCTACAACTATTTTGGCAGATAAACATCAAATTTAACATATGTTGCTTGGATTGTCAAATTGACATCAAAATATTCAATTATTTTTGACAGATGAACGTCAAATTCTTGGATTGTCAAATTGTCAATTATTTCGATACATAATTTTCCATTTTATGTGTGTTTATGTCATAGTAGGTTCAGTAAGATACATGACTGTATTATTTTTCAGGCGATATATGACATGCTGGGGGCCTGTTCATCAAATAGGCCAGCGGATTCAGCGGAAGAAAGGGCGAAGAACATATTCGCGAAAATGGACGAAAATAACGACGGTCAATTGACACAAGAGGAATTCCTCAAAGGTTGTCTCCAAGACGAAGAACTTTCGAAAATGTTGGCCCCATAATGAGCGAATAGTGAGGGGTCTTCTGAAAATAAAAGACTTTATAAAAGTTAAATGTAAACAAACCCTGCTTCAAGGACGTTAAGATGACCAAAAAAAAATCATGAAGTATATTTTTCGTTGAACTCACGGGTAAAAATCTTAATAATTCCAAATATTGCCGGGTTGGTACCGGTTCATAAAGGTTGCTTTTATTAATTTTTTTAAAGAAAGAAGTAGACCGAAATAGTTTGACATTTTTTAAAATATTTAGGATATAAAAAAAATAAATAAAAATAGATTAAAGTGTCGCGAGCACAATCTTCACGCCGTTGCGTCAAAAATCGGCTGCGTATGTACCAAAATAAAAGTAATTATTCAGAAAGATGAGAAAAAAACCTGCGACTCGTTCATCTAGATGTTTTACATTATGAATGTATTTTAAAGAAACATTTTAATCATGGATGTTTTCAAATCTTCATTGTACGGCTACTCCCAAGTCCGAATTTAAATGCGTTTGACAATTTCCTGTTTGAGGGCCGCTGCCGGATGCGAGGACCACACATATCTAATTTAGAAAAAAAATATTTAGGCACGACAACTGCCCTTAAACGCTTGGTTTCTTCTTGACACTACATATCTATAAGAAGTATATTGATAGTGCACTTTTTCCCTTATTGCCGGGTTTATTCTCTTATGCGGTTATCCCTTATCTAAAAATATATTTTCAGTGGCTAAAGGTAATTTCTGGAATACACCGCGTTGAAGCATTGTCATTTATCGACGTTTCGTCCTCATTTGCATGGGGCGTTTTCAAGATGTAATGGTCCTAAAACGACGTCACATTGATACAAAAAGAAGAGAACCTTTGCGCCTTGATAATGTCCCATGCAATTGAGGCCGAAACGTCGGCAACTGACAATGCCCATAAACTGTGTATTCCTGAAATACCTTTAACCAATACTGACGGTAGCTGTGGAAGCTTCAAATCTCACAATATATTTTTATCTAATAATATATTTTTTCCCATTTATATTGTGTACGAGTAGGAGAAGTCATCTAAGATACTTCTATTGATAGAACTGTTATTTTAATCTAAGATTGAATAATGTTGAAACAACCAGTTTTTAAGGTATTTTAAACTAAGATTAAAATGATAGTTGTATCATTAATAGTGGTGAACAAACTATCATTTCAATCTTAGATTGATAGTCTAAGATTAAAATGACAGTCCTATCATTAAAAGTATTGAACAAACTGTAATTTAAATCTTAGATTAATCTAATCTAAGAGTAAAATGGCATCAGAAGTATTGGACAAAATGTATTTTTAAATTTAGATTTGTGTGTCAATAAATGATTTATTTATTTATTTATTCTAAGATTGAAATGGCAGTATCATCATTAGAAGTATTGGACAAACTGTCATTTAAATCTTAGATTGGTAAATCTAAGATTAAAATGGTAGTTCTATCGTTTAAAAGTATTGGACAAACAGTCATTTTAATCTTAGATTAATTAATCTAAGATTAACCGGTGTTGGAACAACTGGCTGTAAGTAACAGCACTGACATTTATTGACAAAAGTAATGATTAACTTTGATAACAAACGACGTCAACAGCACTGAGAATGTGAACTTATTTTGACTTCATAATCTTTTTTTTATATGTTACAGTTAATACCCGATTTCAGTTAGAACGCGTTCTCCCGAGTTAAAACTATTTTCACTGAATGACTTTGTTACAACTAGAATTCCCTAGTTAAAACTAGTTTTAACTACAATTTCCTAATTAAAACTAGAATTTACTGTTTCCTATATTAAAATTTCAGTTGAAACTAGTTAGAACTTTGTTCCTTAATTAAAACTAGTATTACAGATACGTTAGCGATTAAAAAACGGTGTATATTGTCTATAAAAATATTTATTGACACTTCTTTGTTAATGTTGAAGGAAAATAATAATCTTGTTTGGATGAACATTATTCAGGAATATTAACATATTAATAGGAATATAACAAAACAATAATAACAATAACGTCATATCGCAAAGGTAAGTTTGTCCTTGGTACTTCCTCGACTTGTAAGAATTTTTCTTTGGACTTGAACCTAAAGAGCACATTAAATTATATTTCAGTGAACCCTCCATTTAACGGATCTGGATTTAACGAACTTCGGACACCAATATTTCAAGTGGAAATTAAGTTAAGGAAATTTATGAAACTTGAATTCGGTTATGAAGATAAGGATCAGTATTTATTTTCGAGTTTGAATATGTTTTCTGTAATTAAAAATGCAACATTATCTGTTCACATATGGTTATAAAAGTTTCGGAGAATCATTTGTAAGGGGAATATTTGAAAATTAATTCTAAACTTGCCATCATTCATAGCCAAACTAGAGGTGGGTAGTCTAGTTCAATATAGTGAACTAATGTTTCAGTCATCATTCACCTAAGCGAACTAGTTCTCTAGTTCCAAATATGTAATATTATTTGTATTGACAATTAAAAAAGATTTTTTTCAAGAATATCTAAAAACAATACAATTCGTTTTTTTTCCATCGAGGTTATGTGGAAGAACACACGCCAAGTTTCAGGAAAATCGATCGGTAAATAAATCTAGAATCAAGTCGCCTCGCGCCCTCGCTATTTCCTACTGTCAAACCGTTTCTTCAAGGCAGGAAAACATACAAAGTTCTGCTGGCCAGATGTGGGAATTTCAACTTTTAGCCATATACGTACTTTTCTATTATTTTGCCAGGGTGTATTGTAGATGTTGCAAATTCCAGAGTCTATTGCCCAGATCTGCTAGTTATAGAATCCCATTTTTTTGGAATATTTTTTCTTTTACCTGTCGTGAACGCATTCAAGTGTCGTTCGTAAATTAGAATGAAAAAAAAAACTATTGAATACGGACTTGAAAAACAAACAATATCGGATATACGAAAATCAAACCAGAAACTTCAAAGATTTACACTGCAGTTCTTAATTCGAGTTGTTTAAATAATATAATTTAATGTGCTTCTTTAGGTTCGAATTCAACAAGTCCAAAGAATTTTTCTACAAGTCGAAGAAGTATCAAGGACAAACTTAACTTTGCCACATGGCGTTATTGTTAATATTGTTTTGTTATATTCCTATTAATATGTTAATATTCCTGGACAATGTTCTTTCAAGAAAGATTATTATTTTGCTTCAACAATAACAAAGAAGTGGCAATAAATATTTTATAGACAATATACACCGTGTTTTAATCGCTAACGTATCTCTAATATTTAATTTTAACTAAGGAACAAAGTTAGAACTAGTTTTAACTGAAATTGTAATATATGAAACAGTAACAGTAACAAAGTCATTCGGTGAAAACTAGTTTTAACTAGTTAGATCGTGTTTTAACTGAAATCGGGTTTTAACTGTAACATATACATTCCAAAACTTCAAATCTTTCAGTTAATTAAAATTGATAATTAATCAGTAGTAACATTAGTCTAAGATTTAAACGGCGCGGTATTTCTATGTTCTAATTTAAGATTTAAATGACAGTTCTATCATTGTTAGTATTGGCCAAACTGTCATTTTAATCTTAGAATAACGTTATTACTGATTAACCGGTGTTAGAATTGTTCTTTTCAAAAACTATGATGCGTGATTTTGTGGTTTAGATTTTAGCTAAGGGATAACCAAAAGCGTTGGAATTCTTTTTCTGTTGGTTTTGTTTTTTTTTCTCCTCAACCGAGGAAAATGCAATACCAACCGACAAACTTCGAGTGCTTTTAAAATCATTATTTCGCCGTATTTCTTCAAACACGACCCCTGGATCCGTCACGCCATCAACAAACAGCAAAAATCACGTAAAGTTTGTTGCAGACATGCCGGAGCCAGGTCTCGTACCGTTTCGTTTCGGGAAATTCCGTTTTTTCCACGTGAAATAGAGTGATCATTTGTGAGCTTAGATTATTAAAATTTTTATGGAGGCGTCTTCTCCTGGATGGTAAAAGGTATTTGAAGGATTTAATTAATATTTTTCTACTTGCACAACTGTAAGATACGTATTATAATTATGCTATTCCTAGATGTTTACTTATACTTAAACAAAAAAACAAACTGTAAAGCCCCGGGGAACCCCAGAAAGCGAATTTCTGTTTAGCGGACCGCTTGGGGTTCCCCTGGGCCCAATTCTGTAGTGGTAAGGTTAAAAACGAGGAGCGTTGCAGCTATGTAGGTCTTAAAATTAAAGAGAAACACAAAATTTGATGGCAGATATTTGGATTTTTATCACTTATTAAATGATATACATATTTGCCAAGTTTGAGTTTTCTTTTTTGGGTGGATGATGTGAGAAAGGGTTGAAAATTTAGAGAAAGAGATTGTTGATTTATTTTCTGGGACCAGGATGAGTCGTTGAACCTGGAGAAGAGTCACTACTCTAGTCATGGGGAAGCAGAATAGCAAACTGAAGCCTGAAGTGCTTGAAGATCTCAAACAAAACACCGAATTTTCAGGTAATTTTTCCAACTACTTATTATAACCAAACCTAATAAAAATCTACTCTTGGTTTTCCTTTCTTTATTACCAGAATTTTTATTCTTAATTGTCAGTACACATGCCTTCCATATCTTTACTTTTAAAAAATTGTATCCGACCTGTTTGTTTTCAAAAATTTGTAAAAAAGTTGTTTGCGGTATGCAAAAATAATAGTATATTGAAATACTAGTGTTAAAATGATAGTAATTGTAATAACACTGATACTCATTGTAATACGAATAGTTTGTGACAGGAGTGGCTGAGCCAAAAGTATCACAATAGACGAGTATTTAATGACAATGAGACATTGGTCGCATGCGACCATTGTCACACGTGTGTTTTATACTATTTTTTCTAGTTCGGCTTATTAACGCATTAATTTAAATAAAAAAATCATAGAAATAGAATGTAATAGACCGTTAGTTACTTCAATTTTATTGTTTTGCAACTGTCATTGTTCAGACAAATGTCAAAATTAGGCATCTATCAAATTTTTATTCAAGTTCAGAAGAGCTTTCATGTGTATTTGCTGAATTAAAAATGAATTGCGTTGAATAAATTACTCCCAAATTGAATAAAAAAAATATGGGAGGTCACATTTTAGACAAATAAATATAAATTGTACCTCATTGAAACTCATTACAACACTGTTTCCATAGCAACGTTACTAGAAACAATGTTGTAATATCTACTTTCTAACGCCGAAATTGAGAACTTTATTATTGGGTTCTTCTTAAAATCACAGATATCCAGCAAAATTTGCGGTATGTTCCAACCACCGCGTAGACGAGTAAATTAGACGCGCAGGCATGCGCAGTGAACATTAGGGCGTTCAAATTTGTTCACTGCGCATGCCTTGAACAAATTTGAACGCCCAAACGTACATTGCGCATGCCAACGCGTCTACTTTACTCGTGGTTAGAACATACGCGTCAGTTAACCAGTTTAAACATATTGTTCTCTCTGGTTACTCTGTGGTAGTCACACTCTGATCAGTTCGGTCGCTTTCGGTACTAGTCCTGTCAGGCTTTGGCAACGTATAATTTTTTTGCAAAGAAAAATAAAAAAGAAATCACCGCAAACAAGCTAACATCCATAAATATAAAATTATATTAAATGAAAGGTATATTTATCGTAAACCACCAATTAGAATCTTTCACCGAAAATATAATCGTCAATTTTCGAGCAACAAAATTTCAAATCGGTACTAAATTAACCGCAGATGTTCTCTTGGCAGTAAATAACTGTTTTTCTTGTAATTTATAGCGTCCTCAAGAAACACACAATGAATATCCACTCTGAAATAAATTTGGCAAGTTCTGGTCGATTTATTTGAAATAGATTTATTGCGAGAACGCTCTTAGATTAAATTGCGAAATATCTACTATTATTTTGTAAATTCACACAGCTACTTTGATTTATAATTCCGATTTTAATGCATCTTGTCTACAGGAAACAAAACTTTGTAAATATATTGTGCTCCAAATTTGTTTATATTTATCGACCTTTTACTTCATATTTGTTTTCATGGCAATGATATAGGGTGAGACAAATTGAATGGTAACTGAATTTATTTTTAAAAACATTCAAACAATTTTAATAAAACTTATAATTCTAGATAACATGCACTTCCGGTCTAACCGGAAGTAGTGCCATCTTCCTCTACTATATGGCCGTTGTGTAAGAAGCAGCGATACCGTCCGGTCTAGTGGTTAAGACGCTTTTATGAAAATGAGGCAATTCATGATTTTTTTTAATTTGCTAATATCAATCTGCGATGTATTGCAAATAAAAACACAAATTTTATTAATGTGAAGAATCTAAAAATGAAGTTACTGAAAGTTGAAATTTGAATTTTTATAACGGCAGAGCACTGTTTTCTCCAGCAAATCAGCATAAGCGTACCGGGTACACGTGTACTCAGCGACCAATGGTAGCAATTCAGTGGCATTCGGTTCCTAGTGGTAGAAATTACCGACAACGTTTAGCAAACATTGCCTTGTGTCGTAAACCCAATCAAAATCGTTTCTAGTCGCGCGATTTTACGTTTGAAATTTGCAATTATTATTATCTTAAAAAAAAGTTGAAAATATGCATTCTAATTATACTCATAAACATCAGAACGTTAGAGACAATCGATTATATGTGGTAAAAGCGCTGTAAAAAATTTATGCATATATGCATATGCAAATTGACTGTTTCCGCTGTTCCAATAGGTTGCAAAAATACGTGCTGTGCTGCGTCAACTCACACGTGCCATAAGTGTCACAATTCGCGCCTTGCCTTGTGGCTGGCGCGTCTATAAGTGCCTTGATCAATTTAGGACCACCAAATTCCAGCGATATCACTCATCTAAAACTGCAGCGTTTGCGCACTAGGCATCTGTCAAGCAATTCTAACCAAAGAGAATCCTAACTATGATTCTAACGTCCAAGAAACAGAAACTAGTGGTATTCATGCACGTGTTTTTAGTTTGCGTTACGAAATTTTTTATTGAAGGCTTTTTTTGATGTGTCTAACTCTTCTTCGCATGAAGAAGTACTCGATGCTTTGCGCGAAATCCGTAAAAATGTGACTTTTTATGGTGACTTTCTGTATAAAACGTCACTTTAAAATCATGACTTTTGTACTCTGAAAGTGGATTTATCTCGGTAAATCCACCGCTGACGTAACAGCGAAAAAATTCAAACTTGAAGAGAAAAATCTTGGATATCTATTGTGCGATCGTACTAGTGATATATGAGAGGTTAGGGGGTTAAGGGGCTTGCCCATTGAATAACTAACGAGTGAGCCAAAATGATTGACCGACGTTCAAAATTCCCGCCAAGGGATAAAATTTTTATTGTTGGCATTACTGTTGGTCAAATTTCACCCATAGGCGTCCCGAAATAGCT
>JAUIMX010001053.1:0-10292 GCA_033557805.1 Phaenonotum sp. SLE1380
GAAGCTCACGAGGCAACTGAAGCTCACGAACCAACTGAAGGTCATGAACCATCTGAAGCTGAAGAACCAACTGAAGGTCATGAACCAACTGAAGCTCACGTACCAACTGAAGATCATGAACCAACTGAATCTCACGAACCAAGCGAAGGTCATGAATCAACTGAAGCTCATAAACCAACCGAAGCCCACGAACCAACTGAGGCTCACGAGACAACTGAAGCTCACGAACCAACTGAATCCTATGAACCAACTGAAGGTCATGAACCAACTGAAGCTCATATACCAACTGAAGGTCACGAACCAACTGAAGAACATCGGCCAGAAACTCAAAGCACTGAGAAACCAGATGAGCATACTGAAAGTCAAGAAACAACGGAAAAATCGAAAGAACAGGAAGATCATACTGAAGGTCACGAACCAACGGAAAGCACTCAAAAACCAAAACATGATGAACAAGTTCCTGAAGATCACACAGAAAGTCATCTACCATCTGAGGAACATACTCCGACACAAAGCGCCACTGAAGAACATACAGAAGCACATGAACCAACTGAGGAACATACTGAGCACCATGAACCTACGCAAGAAAGTTCCCAAAAACCTGAAAGTGATGAACAAACTCCAGAGCATACTGAATCTCATAAACCAACAGAAGAAAGTACTGGCAGACCTCAAGAGCCATCCGAAGAGCATACGGGACCAACTGATGAGCACAAACCAACAGTGCCCAGTGAAGGTCAAACTGAACAACCTACTGAAACTAAAGAACCAACAGAAGAACAAACTGAACATGAACCAAGTGAGGATGTTCATCACGAGCCAACAGAAGATCATGAAGAACCCGAAGATCACGTTACAGTTGGCAGCGAGGAGCCTGAAGAACAGCAGCCAACTGAAGGACAGGAGAAACCAGAAGCCGATGAAGAACAAATTGTTTCCGAAACTGAACATGGCGTACATAAGCCCCACGAAGAAGCTCCAGAAAAACCACAATACACTACTGTTGAACCCCAACACAAAGAAACAGAGAGTCCTCAGCATCCAGGTGATGATAGAACAGAATCTGCAGTTACTACTGTTGCAACTGAGCATGATGCTGCTTCTACACCTTCACATGATGCTGAAGAACCAGAAAAAGAACATACACTTGAAGATCATACTGAAGGTGAACATGTAAAACCACAAGATACAGAGAAACCGCAACTGGGTACAGAAGTACCTGAGGTAGAAACACAACCAACTCAACCAACTGAGGATGTTGCTGGACATTCAACAGAACCAAGTGAAGAAACTAAAGGTACGGAACCTACCATATTAGAACATACAGAAGCACATCCAGATGCAGAAAAAGAACATGAAACTGAATCTAAACCCTTGGAAAGTGGAAGTACAACAGCGCCAATAGAACATGAAACTTCTGAACCTATTCATCATGAACCTGAGGAACCTATTGAAGAAGAACACGTTACGGACCATGTGGAACCAGAACATCATACTGTTCCAGGTGAATCTCGTGAACCTACTGAAAAACCAGAAGATTCTCATGTTACTACTCCGCATATACCCGTTGAAGAAACACCTATAGTAACATCACAGAAACCAGAGAAGGAACAACCTCCAACTGGAACGGAAGAAGCACCATCCAAAGAACATGTTCCAGAACCTACTAAACCTAGCGAGATCTCCACCACAACAGAATCTAGGCTTCCTGAAATCATCACTGAAGGTATTGCTCCAACAGTTGAAGCTATGAAACCCCACGACCATGTTTTCGAACACCCTGAAGAACCTGCTACAACATCAAAACCAATTGAAGCTGTGACAGAATCTCAAGAAGGTACTGGAGCTCCAACAGAAAAGGAACAAGAAGTCCATACTAATAAGCAGCCGTCAGAAGCAACTGAGAAACCGGAAGAAAGTCATACAACATCAAAATATGAACCGACAGAAACGCATGTTACTGAGAAGCAAGTTCCTACTGAACAATCTTCGGAAGAGCAGCCTACAACTCACAAAACATCAGAGGAAGTTGGTACGGAAGACAACAAAGTCAGCGAAGAACCGACTGAACCAACAGGTTACGTGTACGAAAAACCAGCACATACAACAGCAGCACCACATGAAGAAGGTAGCGAAAGAGTAACTGAGCAAGAACAAGGTGTAACTACAAGCAAGTCGCCAATTGAAGAACCACAACCTGAGTATGACGATCACCATGAAGAAGCTACTGAAACAGAAGATGCAGTAGAAACTGAAAGTGGAACTACACCTTCACCTTCTGGTGGAAGTTATACCGAAGGTGAAAAGTCAACAGAAGAGAGTCAAACTGAGCAACCTTTACATACAGATGCTCCTCTGCATGAACATACTATTCCTGGAGAGGGAAGTTGCTTGGTTGATGGACAAACATACTCAAATAATACGAATGTACCAACAATCAACCATTGTCAAATATACTGCAAATGTCTTAGCTCTATCGTTCAGTGCGAATCGGTAACATGCGAAGCCGCTCCTTCCAATCTACATAACTGCATGCCTATCTTCAGAAGTCCAGATAGTTGTTGTCCAACATATAGTTGCTGTAAGTATAATGCAATTAAACTCCTGTTATATATATCTTCAAACTTTGAGAGTACGATCACAGAATAATCACAGTGACCAGGAAGCCTTTCCTGCCAATATTCTCTGCGCCACCCTTTGGTCAGTCGAGTAGCCGATTTCTGAGCAAATTACTATTTCATATTGTGGTGAACATGTCTCTACATAGTCTTGAAATGAATTTGGTAGAGACTATATGTATGAACGTTCAAAACTTTAGATCTCCCATGCTAGAAAAGATTCATTTTGTAGAATTGATGTGCCATTTGACTGACAATTTTGAGTTTTATCTGTCAAATAGACAACTGACCTGACAACTCAGCCATCAAATGAAACTATTTGACTCCAATTATTTGCGATTTTCTTCGGAAAATCAATGACGCTGTATAAAAATGTATAGTCGTTCTTGCCATACTTTGGACTGACTTCATCAGCGTCATCTTTGACGTTTGGCTAAACTGCGATTGCCGCACCACCAAGGGTTTTGAATTATTCTCTAATTTCATACAAGCGCGCATTATATTTGTTAAAAATCACTGGTTAAATTCTTTCACATACTTTCCTTGACGGCATGTAACCAAATGAAGTATGACAGAGATAGGTAGATATTGAGTTGCCTGTACTAGCTTTTGAAAAAATAACGTCAGCACAAAGATCCGCGGGAACGACTCTAGGTTCTGTTGTTCTAAATTTTCGCACTCCTCCCATAAATTTATAAAAATCAATCAACACCTGAAGTTACAAAAAGTAGAGTACCGCAAATCCCGTCCTTGACTTACCCTACTCCCATTATCATAATAAAAATTCCAAAGTCACTTCAGCTAAAGTGACAGTTGACGATAGAGCGGTAAAATAAAAGCTCAAGTTCTATATGCTGCTCCCTTGTCAACGGTCACTTTAGCTAAAAAGAATTCAAAATTTATGTTATGAAAATGGGGATGAGACTCTTCTCACAAAACAAAAAAAAAATATCAAGAACTCATTTATTCAGTTATGGATCATAAGACCAACATCTTGAAATTTATATCTCTTCTTCCGCCATTCATCTTTGGGATAGCTTCTCTTTCACTAGCAAAATTCTTGATGAGAATTATTGACATCGAACAACCAAACCAACGTGGTGTGGTCGTTCATTAAACAGTTTTTCCTCAAAGCCCGCCACAAATTGAGCCCCAGTACACGTCCAAAAATATGGCAACTCATGATCGTGGGAAATGAACAACATTTGACTCAAAATCGCTTTGTGACTTCTGTGCAGTTTAATTATATAGTTCAATGGCTACTACTTGCCGAACTGTACAATGAAGATTGGAAATAAATACTTGAAGAAACTAAAGATTTGTTTCATAATATTAACTGTGATATTGTAATCTTTTCAGCTGTTCCCACAACTGCAGAAGCTGAAACCCAGAAACCAGTAGGCACTGAACTTCCTGAAGGTGCTACGAAAGAAGAAAAAGAAACTGAAGCTGGTGTAACTGAACCAATGAGGGTAATTCCAGGAGAAGATATTGGTGAACCAACAAGATTGCCAGCAATTCCTTCATCCACCATTCCATCTCTGCTGCATACACCTGCTTCTGAGGGACCTTCAGAAACTGAGAGTGGACCAACTGAATTACAACCAACCGAAGCTGATATTGGTGCAACTGAAAGTGCAACTCAACCTGAAGAAGAGCTCACTGAAGAACCCGAGAAGACTCATGAAGAACCTGAGAAGACTCATGAAGAACCTGAGAAGACTCATGAAGAACCCGAGAAGACTCATGAAGAACCTGAGAAGACTCATGAAGAACCCGAGAAAACTCATGAAGAACCAGAAAAATCTCACAAAGAACCTGAAAAAGATCATGAAGAACCAAAAAAATCAACTGAAGAACCCATTGAATCCACTGAAGAGCCTAAAGTACCAGAACAAGAAACTACCGAAGAACAAGAATTACAAACTCAACAACCCAGTACCGCAACTGAACCAAAACATGATCAGACCACAAGCAAGCCCCACGAAGAAGAACCGGCAACTGAAGAAACATTCACAGAAGTACCAACAGAAGAAATACACCATGAAGAACCAGAATCATCAGGAGAAGAAGAATTATCTACTGAAGTGCCTTTGGAACATACTCCTGAAGAAGAAGCTACTGATAAGGTGCCAGAATCAGAACTTGACAAAACCACAGCTAAACCTACAGAACCACATACTTCTGAACACGACCAAACAACTCATTCGACCGAAATCTCGAGCCATACTGATTCCACCACATTGGCACCCAAAGAAGGTGAAGAAACACCTTCAGGAACTGAACCCAGTGTTCACGAACAAACACCAGCATCTGGTGAAACTAGTACAGAGCATGAACAAAAACAACCAGAACAACCTGCTGAAGGTTGTGAAGGAGAACAATGCCAACATAAACCAGTTCAACCCTCTGAAGAAACCCCAGAAATTCCAGTTTGCGATGGTGAAACATGTAAAACTTCAACTAAAGTCTGTGATGCTAATGGTGAAAACTGCAAACCAATACATACAGAAATCGTTCCAGCTTGTGATGATGAGACTGGTTGTGAACCAACCGCACCTGAAAAACCAGAGATTGTTTGTGATAGCAACGGTGAAAATTGTCAATCTGCACCATCACCAATTCCCTCAGAATGCCAAGGAGAATCCTGTAAACCAACCCAACCAGCTGTGGTCTGTGATGCAAATGGCGAAAATTGCAAATCTGTGCAACCTGAGATTATCTGTGATGCTAATGGTGAAAATTGCCAACCATCACTATCACCAATTCCATCTGAATGCGAGGGTGACTCATGTAAACCTCCTCAACCAACTGTTGTTTGTGACGCAAATGGTGAAAACTGCAAGCCAGTTGAACCTATTGTCCACGAATGTGACGATGAATCTTGCAAACCTTCACAACCTGAAACTCCGGCTGTCGTATGCGATGCTAGTGGAGAAAATTGCAAACCCGTTCCGCCTCAAATTAGCCCAGAATGTGAAGGTGATTCTTGCCAACCTAAGCTACCTGAACAACCTGCTGGACAAGGCTGCGATGGTACAGATGAAAATTGCAAGCCAGCTCTTCCAGAAGGTGCAGAATGTACTGAAAAATCGTGCAAACCTGGAAAAGGACAACCTTCACCAGATTGCGATATTAATGATGTTAACTGCATACCAACACAGCCGAAACAACCTGAAATCACTTGTGATGAGAATAGTGTTGACTGCATTTCTCCTCAACAACCTGATAAAGAACCTCCTCAAGTGCCTGTTGTTGTTGGACAACCAGAAGAAGAGAAACATGAAAAACCAGATGAGGGCATTGTTCCAGTTGTTATTGGTCAACCTGAAGAGCCCAAACCTTCTGAAGAAGACGAACATAAAGAATATGTGCCTGTTGTTGTTCAAACACCTGGTGAACCGTCACAAGGAGAGAAACAACCAAGTTCTGAGTGCGGTGATGGTTTGTGCCTACCAGTTTATCCAGATATAACTGAAGGGCAGACTGCTCCTTGCGATGAAAATGATGTATCTTGCATTCCAACAGATTCTAAGCAGCCACCTAAACCAGAAGCTGGTATCACTACTGAACCACCTAAAGAGGTTCAAGAAGAAGTGATTGTACCAGTAGTTGTTACTCCGCTTTGTGATGACGGTTCTGATAGTTGTGCACCTCCTGCTAAGGTACCAGAACTTCCAGCCAAGGAACATACACCTGATCACAGTGAAGAACCAACTGAAAGCAATTTGGAAGAACAAACAGATAAGCCAGTGCAAACTGTAACTGATAGAATTGAAGAAATTAAACCAACTGAAGCTTTGGAGCACGAACAGACAGAAGGAGCGGTTACAGAACATGTTCCTGAACAAACTAGTCAAGAAATTGAGTCGAATGAAGTAGATACTGAAGGACCCCATAAAGATCACACTGAACCAGAACATGAGGAAGAAATCTCAACAGAGCACGCAACTGAACAAGCACCTGCCACTAAACCTTCTGATCACGAAACAGAATCCCCAGAACGAGTAACACAAAAATCTGACCACCCTGAATCTGATGATCACTTGACTGAAGAACCTGTGGAACACGAAACACATGCTACTGAACATCCTGAAGATCATGTAACGCATGAATTGGTAACTCCAGAGGAACATGTAACAGAAAGTTCTGAGAAACCACAAGAGCAAGCAACAGTTGAAGAAGGTGAACCTACTGAAGGATCTGGAAAACCCGAAGATGAACACAAAGAGGATCAGTTCACTACCCCTACTGCAATTCTTGAAGAGCACACCACTCATGAAACTTCCAACCCTGATCATGTGACAACAGAAACTGAATTGCCACCAAAACATGATGAAACTGAACAGCCTAAAGAACAAGAATCTGAAAAACCAGTTGAAGCAGGAAGCGAGAAACCTGTCGATCAAGTTACCCCAGAAACTGAAAGACCTTCCGATCATACTACCAAGGTAACAGATATACCCCATGAACACATTACTGAAGGAACTGAGATACCTAAGGATCATATTACTGAAAAACCTGCTGATCATCAAACTGAGAAACCTACTGACGAACAAACTGAAAAATCCACTCATGATCAAACTGAGGAAACTGAAACGCCCGCTGATCACCAAACTGAAGCAACTGAAAAACCTGCTGATCACCAAACTAAAGGAACTGAAAAGCCTGCCGATCACGAAACCGAGGGTACTGAGAAACCAGCTGATCACGAACTTGAAGGAACTGAAAAACTTGGTGAACATGTTACTGAAGGTACAGCTGAGCCTGATGTTCATATTACTGAAGAACCTAAGAAACCTGAAGACCATGTCACAGAAACGACAGAGAAACTGGGTGAACATACAACTGCGCAAGAGTATACTAAACCTGAGGAACATATTACCGAAGCAACTGGAACGCCTGGCGATCATATTACGGAAGGAGCACAGAAACCTGAACCTACTGAACAACCTGATCATCATATAACTGAAGAAACACAAAAACCACAAGAACATGTTACAGAAGCTACTGGTGATGTTTCAGAGGAAACGGAGGTGCCACACGATCATACTCCTCAAAGAACCACGAAACCCGACGACCATGTCACTGGAGCAACCGAACAACCAACTGGCCAAGATGGTGCTGAAAGTGGCAAACCTGCTGATGAAACAACTGAAGAAAGTCAGAAACCTACTGACCACGTCAGCGAAGGAGCTTTAGATCACACAACTGAAGGGGCAGACAAACTTGGTGAGCATATTACGGAAAAACCTGAAGAAGCTGCTGAAGAAACCGAAAAACCTGAACATGACAAGACTGGTGAGGAACCAACCGAATCTGTAACTGATGAAATTCCTGTTGAAATAACTACAGCTAAGCACCAAGAAGAAATTTCTACCGAACATGGTCCATCAACAGAACATGACAAGACAGAATTGCCATTAGAAGGATCTTCAGAACATGCCTCCGAACATACCGACATTCCAGAAGGTGAACATACAACATTGAAACCAGAAATAAGCTCTCATGGCGAAGACAAGCACATCACAACAACACCCGAAGAGGAAGCAAGTGCAGAAACTGTGAAACCGGTTCATACCACTCAAGCTTCACATGCTGAACCTGAGCAAGAACCTACACAACCAGAAGAACATCTTCCCGAGAATGAAGTCATCCCAGGTGCTGAGCAAGAACCTGTTGAATCGTCTGAAGATGAAGAACATCCTATTACACCAGAACATGGCACAGAAGCTCAAAAACCAGTAGAGGAAGAAACTCATAAACCTGAACATGAGATAACTGAGAAGACCACAGAACATGTTGAGCCAGAAATAGTAACGCAAGTGACTGCTCAGCAACCTACCGTTGGTTCTGAGGACCACATCACTGATCATCCAGTTGAAGAACACACAACAAAACCAGAAGATGTAGGTGTTACCGAAGGAAAACCAATAGATGTACACACTGAGAAACAAGAACCCGAAATTGGTACGGCTCATCCTGAAGAAAAACTCCCAGAGCATGAAGAAGCACATACTACAAAACAACCTCTGGAAGAACAAACTGAACACATTCCTCATGAAGAACATACCGAACATCCTCCTCAAGAACATGGAACGGAAGGACATCATGTAACAACACCTGAAGTGGAGGAAGAAACTCAGAAACCAATTCATGAGGTAACTCCCGCTGTCGAAGAAGGTAAACCACATGAACATGGTGAACCATCAGAAGAGCCTGTAACTGTATTTGAAGGAGAACACAGTACTAAGCCAAGCCATGAGGAAGAGACTCATAAACCAGATGCAGAAGTACCAGAAGAAGAAAAACCAACTGAAGAAGAGAAGCCTGGCCAACAAGTTACTGAAGGACACGATGTGTCAGCAACAGAAAAACCTGAAAAAGAACACATTCCTGGAGATTCTGACTTGTACACATCAGGTCCTGCTCACTCTCCTAGCACAATACCTCATAGAGAAGGTGAATTGTCTACATCAGTGCCATTCACCACTTTGGGCCATGGTTACACAACCCATCCTACTTATCCTACACATCCAACCTTCACGACATTCTCAGATATTGGTTTAACAAGTACAAAGGCACCTCCTAGTCAAAGTTTACCGGATCATGGACAAGAAATTCCAGATTATCACGTACCATCAGAAGATTATGAAGATGAAGATCAAGGTTCATTCGGCCCAGGCACTTGCAGATATGGTGGAAAGATCTATGTTTCAGCCCAACAAATTCCACGTGATGATCCTTGTGACTTCTGCTTCTGCTTTAGAAGCGACATCATCTGTTTGCAGCAAAGCTGTCCACCTCCCATTCCAAGGTGTCATGAGGAACCAATCCGTGGATTCTGTTGTCCAAGATATGAGTGTCCTGTATCGATGGCTACAGCTGTCAATATAACAACTACAACAACTACCACGACGACCACTCTACCTCCACATTTCTTGTCACATGCTTACAAAGGTAAAGCTATGAGGAAAGGATGTCAAATCCAGGGTAAAGCTTATGAAGTTGGAGAAACAATTCATTCAGCATCAGGGCCTTGCCTCCATTGCATGTAAGTATTTTGCCAACAAATCAACTTGTAGATTTTATGTTTTATGACTTTTGCACTTTTAATTATGGTGATATTTATTCACCACTTCGAAATTTCCTTCCTATTTTTGTAATTTTTGTGCTTTGAAAATACCCCTTACAATAGTCAACGAAACGTCGACTAATGACAATACCCATATTACCTATTATTATTATTATACTAGAGGGCTGTAGGCTATGCAATCTTTATCACTGGGACCTTTGCAGATCTACTGTGACTTGAACCCTTACTCAATTATAGGATTTGTAGGTCATCTATGAACCTTATGATTTTCAAGGGATTTGAATCCCTTGTCTCAGTAGGCGTCAAGGTCACTTTTCCTAAGCCATGCCAGGAACCTGCATTCACACAAGATGTGTTCTGCAGTCTCCATCGCCTCTTTGCAAAGTGGACATGTTTGGTCTTCTGCCTTACCAATCTTGTAAAAATGGTATTTTAATTGTTAATTGGCAGTGTCCCGTGTATATACCCATTGAGATAATGAGCTCACTTTTCCTTAAGCTCAGTTTACACCGTGATAGTACTATCGCGATAGTACTATCATGATAGCTTCAATGTCAGCCATTATTATGGACTGTCAC
>JAUIMX010001054.1:0-10287 GCA_033557805.1 Phaenonotum sp. SLE1380
ACATTGTGCACTATACAGTGTGGAAATAAAGTCTTACCCTCCCACCTTAATTTTGTTATACTTGTGTAAATAGAAAATCACTCAAACACGTCGATTTTTGTTATAAGTAAACTATATTTTGATGTAAAAATTTTATTTTTAGCTTCATCCCTCTGCAAGCACTACCCAATTATATTTGAATAGCAAAAGGTATGTTACGATACATCATTTTACAGGCCACACAATTACCTTTTTAACATCACAAAAAAATAATGTAGTATTAGAAATACAAATAAATGTGTGTTCACTTGTAATACTTTCTTCAAATGAAAAATTTCCGTGTTTTATCGTATTATTAGTTTTGAATAGTAAATCATGTTGTGATCATGTAAAAAGATATTCAAAAAATATTTAAATTTAATTTGGAAAATCCCAGTAACCTATGGTTCTATTTCAATTTTTCTTGTAATGTTGAAAAGGTAATTGTATGTCCTTTAAAATGATGTATCGCAACATATCCTTTGCCATTTGAGAATAATTAGAGAGTTGGTGGTGCTTGGAGGGTAATGAAGCTAAAAATAAAATTTTTACATCAAAATGTCATTTACTTGGAAAAAAAATCGAGATGTCTGAGTGATTTCCTATTTGCACAAATATAACAGAGTTAGGGTGGGGGGTGTAAGGCTTTTTCCACATTGTATTTTGTGAGAAAACAGAAATCGAGGATAAACACAGAAATATTTCGGGCCAGACCTTCTAATTTGAAAATCGTCTTTTATAAATGAATGGAAAAAAACTTGTGGTGCAACAGGAATATACCTTCACTGACTGTTCCAATAGAATGCTAAGAGTGATAAGTATCAAAGTTTCTTCAATTTTTTGTTTTCATCTCGTGAAACACTTCTAAATATAAATAATGTTTCCCCTAAGTACTCAACTTCATTTTTAAATCAAAACCCTTGTTTATTCCAAGTTTAAAATTGGCAAATTTAGAAGTATTTGATATTATCTGAAGAATTTTCAATTTGCTCACGTTTGGAATAGGATAGAATCCATTTTCTAGAAGAAAGTAAGTAGTAAGGTTCTCCAAAATTGGCTCATTAGTTTGACCGTTTCCAACTACATTTTTCTGACTAATGAAAAACCAAGAGGATGAAATACTCATAGAATTAGTGGCAAATAATTCACTGCTGTATTGATTCATCGTTAAATTCGTATTAAAATGCTACAAAGACAGATTCTATTTGAGGGACAATTTCAAAAAGTATATTGAAAGAAATTGGGTAAATTGTTTTTTTCATGGATTGAGAGACTATTCTAAGGAGTAGATTACTTAATTATGCAGTTTCTGAGGACCGGGTTAGGTATGAAGTACCGCAGGGCTCAGTGTTAGGTCCTTTTCTTGTCATTATTTATATGATCGATTTTTTCTACACTGAAAAACAAGGAGAAAAATATATCAACTACACGGTTGGTATATCTTTATGAGTAAATAGAAACAGGAAAGCGGATGCACGAATGAAGGAGTATGGATATTGTTGAGAGGAGTTTGCGATGGTTCAAAGCTAATGAACTTGAAATAAATTCTGCAAAACTCAATCCCCATCAACCGGAGGATCCATATCTTCCCTGGAATTCACCATTGACGCTCGGCTGGGCTGGTCATGTGGATGGTGCCGAGGTTGACCATAGCAATCTACTGCGAGTGGAGAATCATGATGCTAGGAAATTTTGAATGAGCGCTAGCAAATTATTTCGCTAAATTTCACAGTCTGATGCCCAAAATATCCTGATAAAAGGATCTTGCATAATCTGAAACAGACGGATAATTGTTGGGAAGTATCCAAACGGCTAGGGTATTCACCTTTATACAGGGTGTTAATATAAGGAGAGGCCAAACTTTACCAGTAGATTCCTTGGTTCAAAATATCAGGAAAAGTTTATATACACATGTTTCCGCAAATGCTTCGTTAAGGAGCTACATTCTTCCAAAAATGGCGCTCTGAAAGTGGTTTTTATTATCTATCTTTGGAAACGTTGGAGATAATTAAATTACATGATATTTGGTACATAAACTGCTAATAATAAGATACATTACCTAATATTTTGAATCAAACAACCTATCAATACTGGAATACTGCTTATTTCCTTCTTTTAGGTAATTATGAAATTCGATGCATAATAAAAGTTTGAAATGGGTAGCGCAGTATTTTAATTATAACTTCTTTACTCATAAACTATCAATTTTACGACTTTCTCGAAGAATACTTCTTTTGATGTGCAAATATGAAGGAATTATATTCTGGGCAAAAAATCACAAAAACATTGAGGGGTGAATAATTGGGTCCACCACGCACGCTCATGATGAGAATTTTTCTTGAGCATTCATACCAGTTGATGTATCCTGTAACTAGCAGTTTGTGTACCAAATATCATGTAATTATCTCAAACGGTTCTTAAGATAGGTAATAAAAACCAATTTCGGAGCGCCATCTTTGAAAGGGTGTAGCTCCTTAACGGAGCATTTGCGGACACATGTGTATATAAACTTTCCCTGATATTCTGAACCAAGGAATCTACCGTTGAAGTTTGACTTCTCATTTTATCACCTGTGTGGTGTATGTTCTTCGGAATTCGGAAATATTTGGGCGCTATGGAGACAACCACCATCACGACACGCGCCAGAGGATTCTCCTGGTACCGGCATATTTTAGGACCCAGAACACTCAAACTGTACATACTATTGGGCGCCAAAGCTCCACAGTAAGCTTCCAGACAAAATAAATACGTCCTCTCTTTTCATGTAAAATTTGATGGTGCTCAAATATATTATCAATTTAGAAATTATGGATGTACACCACAAAGTTTTGAATTACGCGGCATGGGGATGTATCGTTGACCTACGCATTGTTCGGTTTCGTTTTAAGTTTTCAATATTTGGTTTCCAAATGATCTCAACTCTTTACGATGTTTTGTATGCTATTGTTTGCTTATGCGCATACTCCATCCGAGTTACAACTGATGTCGCTAGGTCGTATTGAGTCGCTGTTGCGCGTCGCAATCGCAAAGATCCGAATGCCTCCTCAATAGAAAACAAAGTTAACTGTTTTTGTTAGTATATTTTCGATTTTGTATAGCAACCTACATTACAGTTGGCATAGAAGTGCAGTCTTTTTTTTAGGGTTTAGAGTGAACTTATGTCAAACGATTTGTAGAGTACCAGCTTTTAAGGAAATGATATATCAAAACTTCAAGTGTGTAGATTGACAAAATTGTTACCATACTCAAACTTCAAATTCAGTAAATCTATAATTGTTTTATAATTATATTTAATTTCTCTCGTATTCATGTGTAGTTCCTATTGATGATGTTATACCATAACATTTATTGTACTCAAATTTTAAAATAAAAATATTATTCAGGGAAATTTCTTCCAAAGTTCTGATTAATAATATGTAAAAAGTAGAAGAGTATTTTGATATGGAATGGAAACATTACGTTCTTAGCTTTTTATCGTGTACAACTCTCGTACATGTTTTTTTTTTCAATTTCCATAGATTCAAAAGGTCAATATGAATATTGCTTTTGAACAAAACAACGAAAAAATCATCATTACAAAATTATTATAAATATAAAATAACAAAAACATTTACAAAGTACTTGAACACGATTTGACTATTACAATCCTCAATTTCAATAATTATTATCCATAACAGTAATTGCTAAGTTGAACGTATGTGAAAAATGAAGAATTCGATATTTAAGGATAATAAACGGGAAGAGGTGCGAACAGCCCCATACGGTCCATCCGCCTGAAAAATACGTAACAAACAGCAGCAACTCCGAAGAAAAGCAGGCGTCCAGGAATCGGATGGCCAATGTTCCTCTGGCTCTAGAAGCAGTGACGTCGGCCAATAGTGGCCGTGGATGTAGGCCGAGTATAAAAGCACTCAGCGGTGCTAGCGGAGGGTCTGTCAGGTTGTGAACAGTGTAGTGCTTCAGTTTCATTGTGATGGCGCGCTTGCAAGGTGCGCTCCTGGTTCTTGCTATCAGTGCCTTCACCGGTAAGTGGACGTACCATTTTTTAAACAGTTGGTAACATGCTTTCTAAACATCCTCTTCAATTCTACCAAAGAGCACCTGTTCGTCTCGTGATTTTGAGACACGAAAACATAATTAATAATAATACGTGTTTCAAAAATCATACTCAATGAACTTTCTACGGATGGAGCTACTAATTAGCGCCTAATAATTCATTTAGTTTTGTGAAAAGGAGAGTATTAAATTCAAGTCAGCTGGCCGCGAGTTCAACGATGGTATAAGCGACGAACCTCGGTTCAAATTGTAAAACAATCCACAGGAATTCAATTCAACTAACAAGGATAATTTTACTAATTGACGCAATTAAATGGATAGAAATTTAACGATATGTATGCGTAGGCATTCGATCTCGTGAAAGTGGATTACCTTGCAATTTTCTCTTGGATTATTTTGTAATTTATTTGTCGGGCAAGATTCCTTACAGATATTCTTTGTGACATTTACGAGTCCTTTGTGGTAGCGTTGGATAAGCGTTTGAAAAAAGCCGTTTGATTTCAAGAAAATAAACCGCAATAAGAAATCGTTTGCGCGTCACATCATTATCCTTGAATCAATCCAGGACTTTCATTAGATAAATGTCAATCTCATGGCGCAAAGCCGAATTTATTTATTTTAGCGACTGGGTACATTTTCTAATAATGAATAGTCAATTTTTCGATTAACACAGCATCGCATTAACCGAAATAAACCCAATTTTTGTGCTAAGTATTGGAATATCACCTGAATTTAAATAGTAGCGATTTCTATTTGTTAATTTTCAAATTATAGATAAATGACTAGAACATTCTAGAGGAATATTCAAAAAATCACAGTTTTATAATCCATGAACCAATTTCAAATCTATTGTTCAGAGAAATTACAACCAGTTTTTTTTAATATTTTGAATTATTGTTAATACCAAAAAGTTCAATTTCCAAAATTTTCAATTTTATTCCAATGTGTAGTATAATTATAAAATTCTAATTAATACGCAGATTCAGGTTAATCATATTTATTTCGTGTTTCAATCTTCTCTATGTTTCTTGTATATCTAATCGAAGATAATTTAATTATCAGTGGTGCAAATGTATGAGAAAACTTTATTTATTTTTGAAAACTCAAGTACTTCAATAAAATTAATTTAAATCAAGTAACTGGAAAACTAAAGCTATAGCTTATTTGATTTCAAACATGTTTTTGACCAATAATAAAATATTTATGCACAGTTTTTTGAAAATTATTATGGAGCACTTATTATTTATTACCCGTAATGTTCACATTTATCGATTTTGATAATGAGATTAACCGCGTCCAATGATCTAATGAAATGAGCATATTCTCTTCCCGCGGTTTTTTCAGGGGTTGTTTCGTTTAACAATATGGATTCATAAGTAACCACATAGTTCATTGCTCATAGTTCAAACTCCGATTAAAAATGTTTTTCCTACAACATTTTGAATATTTTCATGAAAAATGACTAATAAGCTAACCTTAAAACAACAATTAAATAATGACAAACATAATTTTTTTCAATGTTTGTATTATTGGTATTGATAAAGTGGAACAGTTTTTCATTCAAACAGCATATCCTATTTTACTTTGGGTATTATACATGAAAAAGGAAAAAGATAGAAAAATATTATAAAAGTCACTAATCACATTATATTCTTGTAATAACCTATTGTTATTGACACTCGTGGCACAGTAAAAAGTTTTTTTTGATTAACTCCATTTTTCATCATAATTATTATTTAAAAAACCATATCGTATAAATATTTTCAGTAACTTCATTTTGATCTGGCCGACATTTTTCTCCAATAATTTTTCAATAATACGACTATTAGAACAGATAACAAACTATTTATATTGATTTTATATTCCTGAATAAAAGTAATATATTATTACTGATAACATTCCCAATCAATTACAAAACATGTCATGAACAAACATTGAAGAATTTTACAGGTGAATAACCAAAAGTTGAGTGAATATATAACAAAACTACCGAATTCTTATTGTTACTGTATTATTGTTGAATATTTGATATGTTTTTATAGATTTTTGTATTAAATTTTTAATTTTTTAAACAAAAACTAGACATATGCTTGAATTAAATTATGATATTTCTCTGCAAAATGACAAGTGCTACTTAATATCGAGCTACATAAGTGAATTTTTTTCATTTTTATCACATTCAAATGGCCAAAATAAAAAAATATATATTCAACTCGAGCGTTATAACACAAATATTACTACCATTCTGGCTTTGCAAATCGTGCCATATACTATTACTACTACAAGAATTTTGATGTATTTCCTACGTTAAGCTTCAATAAATTATTTTCCAATCATAATAATGTCAAATCATAGCAGATTATCATAAAAACAAATCTTGACAACTTTGGAAAAAATGGCAACTAAAATCAAGTAACTCATAATCAACCTTCAGTCCCTTACATGGTTTATTTCTCTTTTATGTCTTGGCACCTGAGCCCATGTCATGGAAGAATCCCATAGTCCTAATCTTAAAAACGCAATTCAGTAAAAACTAAAAAACATCATAGTGAAATGTCTATCAGAAAGATGATAAAAGTTCTATGAACAGAATGGAGGATTGTTCAAATCTCTTCGAGCATTGTTCATTCATTGCAATTGCATAAATGCAAATTAGCGAGTCGCGGCACCATAAATCACAGGAAACTGCACACAAAAATAACGGCGATTGTACAACGTGGAGTACAATGCATTTGTATTTATCACTGGCTCTAATAATACCAAACAATTTTCATCAACCACATCCAACACAAGAGAAAGTGTAGATTCAAATTTCAGTCACTTATTTCTTGTTCTGTTCTGACGTATTCGCGCGACAAGTTTTGTTTTATCTAGTGTGCTAGATTCTTTCATTTATATATCATTTTCCGCGTGGTGCATATCGAAACTTAATTAATTAACAAACAATTTATGTAATAAAACGAATTAGAATTGGCAAAACTAAACGGATTTAATTGCAGAAATCCCATCTGAAATCGTTGCTTCGGAGACAATGCGAGTGAATTAACGCTCATTCTGAAATGTAGGACAATTAGTCTTAGATGAAAGAACATACCAGAAAACAAATCCGAGAACGAAATAAAATAAATACCCGTAACTACCTGAGTTACGCTACTGGTGTAATTACGCTGTTTCAGTTATGTAATTCCGTATGCTTTTGGTCGTTGCGGTTTTGTGCCTTGCACCTACACTTCGGTTTGCGATTATTGCTCAAAATCATCAGCCGATATTTTTCACACTCACTTTTAAAATATTCTCGGATAGCATTGGGTTGCACAATGCCCGGTCCTTTTGCAATAACAACAATGAAGTATTCAAAGAATCTGGGCGTAGAAAATCCGCGGTGTTAACCATCAATTCTGCATAATGCTCCAGCCGATAAATTATTAATTTAATTGCATAAATGAATATAAATTAAAAAGACCAATTCATTCTGTCGTCGTCACTTTTAGTTTCACTTTGAAGCATTACGCGTGAGTCAACTCATTTTGCAATTTCTCAGTTTTACTCGCTTTTTTTCCTAACATTTGAGGATCATCAGACTGAATATCAGTTCATACAAAGCCAATTTTGATTAATGTAGTCGTTTGCCGAACTGAATTTGTCAAGAGGTAACAGCCAGCTCATGGGATTGAATCACATAGGGCAGTAGTCAAAAAAACACTCAACGAACCCGAACAGGTGGCAGTCCATGAGTATTCGTTCTATTAAACAATTGATTCACAATTTTCATCAACATGATAAATTACTGATATATAAAATCTCAAACAAAAATTGAACTCTCACAGAAAATACCGTAGCCAATTAACACAACAATTATTGGCCGTAGAAGCAACTTTCCAAAAAAAAATCATTAGTTAAGTAATTCATTTTAAATTTTTATGATGCAGGAGAAAAAGTAAATACGAAATATATTTCCACACAAAGAATTAAAATTTCATTTTAAATATACAATGAAAACCATGGAACTGTGAACTTAACTTTTAATTTATTCGTCAGGTGTAGTAACATCAAATTTCTAATCCATTAAAGGATTTGAATGCTTCATTGGGAGTGAATATTGCTCGAATCAGAAAATTGTTGAAATCCTTGTTAATTTATTTCCTAGTGTGTTGTTTACAATAGTTCTATTCAACCAAAAAACAGCACCTTTTTACCAAGATTTCGGAAAATTTAGACTCAATCGCTTCCATTTGATTCAGAGGATACATTTTTTCTTTGTAGAAAAAGAAACATTGCTGTTGCTTTTGTAACATAAAATAGAATAATTTTGATCACTGTCATTATACAATTTCAAGTAATGGTAAGAACTGCGTCAAAAAATTTTATTATGCAAAATTTTGATATGTAACCGTCGATATACGGAAATAGGCAACATTTTAATTATTTATTGTAGCGTTGTTTTTGTAAAATCCGCAAAAATGTTTGCTGATAATATTCTCAAATAACCTGAACTTACTATTCCCATTAGAATTTTTGGTAACTTCATGTTGTGCTAATCTTTACTTGAGCCCAATTTAGTACCGCTGTAGTTTTCACCTTATTACATTTTTCACAAATTCACAAATTTCTCACTAATTTCGTGAGAAAAAAACTTTTGAAATATAATTTAAAATTTTTACCAACTCTTCTGAAATCTCGTAGGCTTGAAGATGACAAGAGTTTCTTGCTGAAACATGTAGCCTCTCAATTATATTTTTAATAAATATTTTATAAAGAAGTGCTGCTCCTTTTTCTACAAAGAAATTATCACTTATTATTTTTCTGGACTCAACGAATTGAAACGATTTTGTTGCCTACCTCAAGTTTTCACATTAACATCAATTAGAAAACGGAAGCAAACCATTGGAAACCTTCCATGAACTTTGAAAGTTTGACAATTCAATTTTTTCCTCTTGTGTTTGTAATTACCCAGTGTCGTGTCGTATGGAAAATTCCGGACGTGTAAAGGAATATAACATTTTGATGCATTCAAAAACAATCACATTTCCTATTACATACGAAGGCGTTATGATGATTGAGTTGTTTTACTAAGAATGAATAACTCTATTTTCGGGAGAAGATTTCCTTTCCAAACATAATCTCCTGAACATCGAGTAAAGGTCTGTCAACGAAGTCTCAAGGCTGCGATTCCCAGTAGTAGATTTTTCTTAACTCTGCAAAATCTCTACCCTCTTCACCAGAAGAAAACTGTGGCCGCCCAAAAATTATGCCAGGGTATAGATGGAAGTCAAACGGCGCCGATTCTTGGAAATAGGGCGAGTGGCGTTCTTCAGCTCTTGAATTTTAGTATGGGGTTGTGCCATTGTCATGATGGAACATTTTTTCTCAATAAACGAGCTTTTCATTCATGAATTTTCTTAGTTGGTTTGGTCAAAAGGTTGGTATAATATTCACTGTTCATTTTTTGACCCTTTGGAAGGTGATCGGTTATAAGGAGTCCAAGAAAATTGATGTCATCACTTTACAAACTAATTTTGACTTGACAGCTTCCTTCGGAACTAAACAACTCATTTTCATCCACTGTTTTGATTGTAGTTATCTTTCTGTAGTATAGTAGATCAGGTCTGATCCGTTGTGATGGAGTATCAAAGAAAATCTTAAGAATTTCCACAACATTGGTCCAAACATTCCTGCAATAACTGTATTCGCAAATGTTTTTGATCGAGAGTGAGCAAATGCAGCATTCATTTCGTACTCAGCTTTTTCATTCCTAAGTCGTGACTAAAATGGTGTTCACCCACTCTTTGGAGATGATTACATCGCTGACTATACCACTCACAGAACAACTAACCTTAAGAAATGAGAACTCCTATTATACCGGCAGAAACGGAATAGCGCCATCTAGTATTTGATTGGCAAACTAATTTACCCCCACCACATCGTCGTTCGAGTCTTTCAAATTCAAAATCATTTTAAGCTATAAAATCTAATAAAAAAAATAAACACAGTATGCTCAATTAGGATTGGAATTTATTTCTTCAAATATACAATAGAACAGTAGATTAAAGGAAGCATGATCACAAACATAACATATAACATGAAATAACATGAAATAACATATAACATGAAATAGAGGAGAAGTGAAAGTGATTCGCAGGAAATTAAAAAGAAATTACAATATAAAATGCATACGATTTGTATGTATAACATGAAATGAAAGTAATTAATAAG
>JAUIMX010001055.1:0-10286 GCA_033557805.1 Phaenonotum sp. SLE1380
GGGCATAACAGACGTATATAGTAAACGAAATATTTACGAATTCGAAAAATGTCTGTTAGATGTTTTATTATACGTTTTTCGACCATCTTCTAATACGACTTATTGAAGTATATAATGAATGAATAATAAATGCTTGATTATACGTTGAATAAACCGTATACGAAGCGGACATTTGGCTCGAATAATACGTATGTATATACCTGATTTCGGACGTATATTAGACTTATCTGTGTTTCCTGGGATATGTATGTTTTCCAAGCCTCCACACTACTGTTAATGGAATTTTGTTCGATTTTCATTACGAGTGTTTCATCCCTGAAACTAAAGGTTCCTGAGTTGTTGACAAAGAAAAACTGTTTGACAAAATTTTAAAAAATATAGGTGGCTATGTCCTTTCTATTTCTGTGAAAATTTGGCAGTTCTCATCTAACTTCATCCCTAGTACAATATTATATTTATAAAAATAATTAGTTTTATGTATGGATCTTCCTACACATATTAGTGAAGGTTTTTCATTCTTTCGCAATTCTTTCTTTCTTGATTTTACAAATTCTCCACAAAACATATCACTTCAATTTTGATGACTATGCACCACGGGTGCTTAACTTAATAAGTGGTCATTTGTAGTATCAGACAACAGTTGAGCACGCTTAATTGCACATTAGGTTTTTACACATCTGTATGTGCAATTAATCATCATTTCCAATTAACCAATATATCCGATAATTTCACATACTTGCAATTATCCGTTATATGAATAAGTGCATATATTGCGATTATGAATGTAAATCACAGGGATCTGCATTTATACAAGCATAACCTAGAAATACGCGCGCGAAACGGATATTACCAGCGCGAAAATGACACTTGTGATATGCATCAAATTTCTGAAACTCAAATGTGCATTAAAACGTACAGATTTCTATATAAAACACAAAAAACTGCCAAAAAAATTTGTTAAATTAAACGTGTTTCGCAGTTAACAGTGATGCAATTAACCGTCATTTTTCACATGTTACGATATAGGGAAATTAATTTGTCAGCAACTTGGGTGAAATAAACGGGAATTTCGAATTAACCGTGATGTAATTAAGCGTGTTCGACTGTAGTATTAATTGAGAATAATTTTTCAATATTTTTCAAACTTTGTCAATTAATTTTCAATTCATTCGATAACTCAAAAACTAATTTCAGATATAGAACACCCTCGATGAAAAAAAAAGCAGAATTCAATGAACAATAACAAGAAGATGTGAAGAATACGTGATGCTATTAAATAGAAATGAGCTTATGAGTTTATCAAAATTGCTGAATCTAACTTCATGGATGCTATGAGTCACAGACGAGGAATTCAGTAACTTGTCACCACTTGTATTTTTCAAAAAGATAAGGAATTTATAAACATAATCTTCTCGTACACAACAACAAATATTTTGAATTTACAGGGGAAGCCAACAATTCTGGCGATGTGTGTACAATTTTTGATTCAACAGAAGCTCTATTATGTTGATCGAAGGAAACGTCAAATGTAATTCTGGTTCATACAGCAAACTTCAGAATGGTGTTTATTTGTATATCCAACTCTACTAATTTTACTTTAATTGTTTATTCTTTAAGTTTAGACATCATATTGACCAACAGTTATACGTAACTCAAAATCAAATTTTTGTTAGCAATTGAAGTATTTAGTCTTGTTCTCATTGGAAGATTTATACGGAGTTCTTCTCCTTGTGGACTCGGACTCTTCGTGACTATTAAGTCTGTTCTTTAATTTCATTTGTTAATCGAGAAAATTCCAAGTACACCACGAAGAGCACCATAAAATAACAAAATTAGCTCGACTAATCGATGGTAACTTGCAAAGAATCCACTTTATTGTTGTTAAAGTTGTTAAAATCATTTATTCATTTCAACTCTGTACAATAATCTTCAGGATCTGTATGTTTTTTTTCTTGATATTGTTCAATATCATGTAAATAAGATGTGTCAAAAAGCAGCAAAATCGCACAAGACAAAAAAAAAACTAATAAATTATAAAATTTAATACAATTCACGCATTAGTGAATCCAATAAGAGAAAAAGTGAGAAAATCATTAGATTACTGTACAGAGTTGGAATGAGAAAAGGATTTTAGTAGCTTATCCCTATAGTCTGACTAGCTCAATAAACTATACCTTTTGAATATACATTTTGAACAGAACACCCTTCATATAACAGCATTTTTTTAAATTTTTAATTTCTATTTTCCGCAGGAAGGTATCAAAGATCCACCCAGTGTGTCTTCCATAAGTCGACTTCTGCGAGGAACCAAACGAGAAGATTTGGACCCCAAAAAGGACTACACAATAAACGGAATACTGGGAGGTAACTAACCTTTTTAAAAATAATTACAATCCAACAAATAGTCTAGAGCTATAGTGCAGGTTCAACTAAGCGGGTAGAGGTTCAAAGAAGTTCGGACATAAATACTCGATTTTAAAGATGCAGTCGGCCTTTTTGAGCTGAGCTGGCCGCCATTGTCCTGCAGGATTATTATTGAATACTGGCATACAAAACAGTAAAATGTTGGTCCAACCAATTTCGCAACATCACATTTAAATTTGCTAACACCATTGACGCGTCTTTGTTAGCTGGTTGTCGGTTCCCAACACAAAGCATTGTCACCTTGTCGAACACACAAAACGCAGAATGCTCTGGGAGCAGTCAATTGTCTGTGAACATGCCGCTTTGCGCATCTCGATTGTCTAATTTAACGTATCTGACGGTGCAGCGATGATCCTTTGAGTTATTGTTGTAATAAAGTGAACGGAAGTCAAGAAGCCGGCTTTTTTGAACCAGCGAAAGGTTTTGGGCATGTAATAATCACTGCAGTACCCTAAAACAGAGTAAAAATATATTAGAAAAAAATAGTAAAAATAAATTAAGTAGACTCACTATCTTTTTTATTAATGCTAATATGACGTTGGATAAATGGAAAAAGTATTAGTAAAAAATTACATTAAAATACTATCAACATTTTTCACCAAACAATTCTATGGAACTGCTTATAAAGGGTGTCTTGACCTTTAGTTTTGAGCTCAAATAAAAATTGATTAAGGTACCGTATGCTTTTTTGTTGTGTGGCACTACAGAGTGGTTTTCAAATATTGGTGATTCCTTCTTTTGTTCATTATTTTTATTTGCAATAAAAAAAAACGGAAAATGAACAAAACAGAGTTATTTCTTCCAAGAATTTATAAATATCAAATTTAACTACATTCACTGTCATACGTTGTCGAGATATTCATCCCAACTTGGATTTTTTTCATGTAAGTCATAGTTAACTTTATTCTTACAGGAAAAATTTTCTTTTTAACGATATACGAGGGCGCTTTGATAATTGGATGGCCTAACTAAGAAGGAATAAACATATGCTCGAAAAAATATTTTACTTCTCAACATAATCTCCTGAACGTTCATTGCATTCCTGTGAAGGTTTTAATTCCCTTGCTGTAGTAGTTCTCTGCCAACTTTACAAAATAGGTGTTTGTAGGAGACAAGAAATTTTAATAATAAAGACAATAAAATCAAGATGTTATAAATAAATTCGAAAAGAATTTGATCATAAATGTGGATGGAAAACCAACTACAGTTTGCAGTCATAAATTTTAAAATAACGTAATGGCGGCCAGTCAAAAATTTTGAAATCGATCAAAACGTACTAGCTGTTATTACCATAGTATTTACACCTTTATATCAGGTAAAAATTTTAGAAAAATGTTGTACGAAAAATGTATTTCAAAAAACACATGTTTTCTGAACAAATGGCGAAATTTGTGCGATTTCCATTGCTGAGTGAAAAAATCTTGGCATGAATTATTCATAACAGAAAACAAAATCCATTTTATGACAGCCATCTCAAAAGATGTATAACTTAGTACGGAGGGGAGTAAAGTCATTTAGATTTTTGCAATTCATCTTGATTTACTTATTTCAATCAGATGTCCATCTATTTCAGAACTAATCTTGTATTATGAATGAAAAATCAGCGGATAAAATTTGAAAAAAAATCGCCGGAAACAGCATTCATCGTTTTTCATCCACGAACACCCTTATTATATCACGCAAAATCAGTTTTTTTTTAATTCTAAAGCCGGAAGCGAAGTCAAGAAAAAGAAAGAAGTTTAAGACAGATTAAGAGGGGGGGTGTGTGTGGTTTCACACTCATGCATGTGTACAAAACCAAAAGTCTTTGGCGGCTTCCCCATCAAAAATCAACCGACAATACGCCCTTTTGTGGCCCTTGTTATGTGGCCTAGCGGCATCTTTGCCATTAGAGCCCACCCTCTGCGATTAAAAGATTTATGGACACTTTGACTAGTTTCTAGGTTATGTTGTCGCGTTGACAAAGTCGGCGTTCTTTTGCGTCATAAGGTGTTACATATCGCATTTTTAACATTCGACTTCGAATTTTAATAGGCCGACCGAAAGGCTGACGGCTCTAGACGGATTAAAACCGTACAGGGGCCTTTTATACTTAACAACAGTTTAACTAATTACTGTGGGAAATTATCAGCTAATTTATGCATATTTTCACAGAGATTAAGCTCAACGTTGTTTGGTTTAGGTTAAGCATGTTAGCACGCTCAAATTTCTCAAAATTTATACTGGTATATTACTTTATGTTTTATGGAACAAATATTTAGATATGTTAGTTGGCCTGTATAATTTTATTACAAGATCATTTGAATATTTAGTGAAGGTATGTATGGCAGTTCAAATCTCACCTGAAAAACTACTGGTTTAATTTCAAACAATCTTCAGGAGGCACTATTTTCAATATCAGAACTCTTGATTTGTCGCGGTATTCATTTTCAATTTAATTTTCAATTTTTATACATCGTAGAAGATACAAATTCAAACATATTTTCAGTGGAAACTTAAAATGCTCAATTTTTTTCAATTGCATCGAATTTGATACCCTGGCATTATCATATTTTTGTGTTATTTTGGAGTTAATTTTTACCACATTTCTTAAAAAATGAAATAATATGGAAGTAGGAGTAACCTTATTATAAATACTATGAAATTTATAAAAATATCTTGAACTTCTATAGTAAAACAAAAAGTTAAGTATAGACTTACACGACATTTTTTACCTGTTGTATTGTCCATCTGCACAAAATTTGCACCTTCCTCTTGAGTCAAATACAGCAAAGAGATCTCAGTTGTGAAATCGTACAAATATGGCAATGCTTTCCTAGGTGTCAACATGTTTTTTGGCATGATATTCCCACTGGTTGGGTGTTTGCGAGGAAGTTTTCCAGAGAAATTTAGTAGATCTACTCTCTGAATACGGACTAACTTCAATGGCATATGCTTATTGAAATTTCTGGTATCCAAAAGCAAATATCTAGTAATTTCGAAGAGATGTTCATCCATGAGTTTCAAACGATGTTCTGAAAAAAGACACCAACATAACTATATACATAGAATAAGTGCACAACCCTCATGTGCATGACGATTTGTAGGCATTGAATGTTGATCCTATTTTGTTCCACTTTCGAATATCATCTTCTATCTGTAGTTGGTGAAGCTGCTGTGTATGTACTAGCTATTATTTGTTATTGGTCCACCTTCTAGTCACAATTTCCTTGTAATGTTATAGCCTGTTTCAACGAACACACTCTTAGACTATTTGAACAGACTGTACCTAAAAACAATATACCGTATTTGTATCGTCAGTAGTTGGTCAACTAAAATGATAAAAATTTGTCAAAGTAGACATTCTTCAACGCAGGAGACTATAGATTTGCACAAAACCAATGTATTTTCCTCGACAGACATGAGGAAGTCGTACATTATCTTTAACACACCAGATCTGGTAACAATTTTGAATCTTTATCTTATTGTTTACTTTTCATGTACCTACTGTTTGTTGCTTCCTATTTTGAACTATTAGTTGGAAACATCAACATCAGATTGAAAAACTGTTCGCTTCCTCCACATTCAAATAATTTTTACTCATTTATCAAAAACAGTTCGTATTTTATGGTCTGTTATTTTGACCACAATTGTCATTATTCACAAAGTGAAGGTATCTAGATGTTGCTTAGTGGTGCTTCAATTCCATGGTGTTGTCTATCGAAGCTGCTGGGATCAATTATCAGATCTCATCTTAACTACACCCATGTACTGTGCCTGTCACGGAAAATGACCCTCTCTAACCACGGTACGGTCCATTCTAAGCGACTATTTTGTATTTAGGTGTTAGGGTCCAGGCAGAGCGGAGCAAAGGTTCTGTTTCGCATATCTGAAGGACGGGTTCTCCTCGGGGACCCTAAAACTCAAATACAAAATAGTCGCTTAGGATGGGCCGTACCGTGATTAGAAGGGGTGATTTGCCGCCACATGCATTGTACAATAGAATGTTCAAAAAGTATATTTCAGACTTATTGGAGTTCAATTTTCGACAGATTTCCATACTACGTTTTCAACAAAAAGTTATTGAGTGATGGAGAAACTCTGTTGTCAACTGAGAAATGATCGAATTCTTCAATACCTATATACAGAACCATCAAAGGTATTCTATTATATTTGATGTATCAGCTTTGATACATTCTCAAATAAAAATTTAATTTTACAGTCGAACATAAATTTTAGATGTCGATTAAAAATGGTTGGAAAATTTCCATAAATCATTCATTTTATTTGGTTATTTTCATAAACCTGATAATTGTAGCTTTCCTAAGTATACACAGCAGGCAAGTAATGAAAGAGATGTTTGAAATATTTAGCCCAGAATAGCATATTACATAACAGAAAATATCATCAGGAAAGTGCATTCTTCTCTAGATTAAATTGTTTAGTGCGACGGGAGAGTCGTAAAACGGTACAACAAAATTGAGTCAAGTTAGTGGTTGCCGAGATGGCTGCGAAAACAAAAGAAGCGATTCAATAAAATCGATTAGTATTTCTTATTCCAATTAAACGCAATATTAAGAGATCAAAGAATACTCGGTCATTCGCGCGGCGGCCATTTAATTGTGATCTTACGACCACAATCAAAGGTGTAAAATCTATACCATGTGGGCATAGAACAATCGACTGCTAGTTTCCAATGCTACCATGATTATAATCGTGTTTTGCCGTGACATGAGGTACCTTTGTCGGCGCTACTATGATTTTAAATACCCTTTACCTATTGCAAATAGACTGAAAGTAGTTTTACCATATTCTGTTATTGAAAGACTTGGCGAAACGGATCAGAGCTTTTATGGGTCTATCAGAGACTGGTTTGTATATTATGTGGACTTTTCTATTTCTGAATATGTAGACAAAAATTAGATAGAAGTAACTAGTAATCATGAAAATTGAATATAATTTTAAATTATGAAGGACATGTAGTCCACTCAGGAAAATTTCGCTCACTTGCTTCGAGAAGGGTTCACTACACATGAAATATGAGTGTTTTACTAATTAACGTAGGGTTCTTGAATGAAACAATTACACTATTCAACAAGAAAATTGTGCCAACGAAGATTCCTGATGATATGTATAATAAATAGTCTCTTGAATCTCAATGACCTCTCACTGTTCTCAGAAGATACTTTCCCCCGCCCTTCCCCCGCTTTCCTTTATTTTGTAATACGAATATTATCTCAGAAAAAACGGATCTAATGGCAAGAAAAAATATAGGGTGTTTCATTTGAAAAAGTAAGTTTCAAGTAGTTGAAATGTTCAAAAGTTCATAATATTTTTTGCAGTCCCTGTATATTTGGGTAACAAAATTTGAATTTCTGCCAATTTTCTATGCCTTTCTTCAAGTTTACTGAGAATATGAGGGTTTTATCATGACCAGTAAAGAAGATACGATTTTTTAAATATAGGTTTGCAATTGACTAAACAATATCTAATATCTCGAAACGGTAAGGTATAAAGACAAAGATGTTTGAATAAAGTTACATAATTTTACAGTGTAGAATCAAACAGAGTTGACAGTGATTTCCGGTTTAACCGGAAGTAGCAGGAAAAGAAAATTTTTATTTTGAAAGATCAGATGTTAAAACCCCTATTAACAAAATTTTATTCTAAAATGATGACGGGAACCTTGAAAACAATTAATGAACGGTTTACGACATTTTAACACAAGTATTTCAAACTACTTTTTTCCATTTATAAATTTTAATAAAAACTCAAACAAATTCAGTATAACATGCAGCTAGTGGCTTGAATTTTTTTGTTCCAATTGTCATTTGATAGACGGTTGTTAAAATTCAATTAAAGGATCTGTCATATTTTCATAATGAAAATGAATTTCGATAAACTACTCCTAAAATGAGATAAATTGCATTACATACCTTGAGTAAATTACTCCCCACCAAATCCAAAAGAAAATAGCAGAAAGAACATGAGATATTCAATACTTGGTAAGCGAAAAATTTGTTTGTGAATTATTCAGGAAGTACTCTGAAACTTTGTTGTACCTTCTTTTTGTTTACTTTCTCCTTGGGTCTTTATTGCATCAAAATAACTCGTAATATTTTTAACAATTAAAAAGCGCCCGCCAAAAAGTACGGAACAAATATGGGAAAAATTTTTATTATAACGTTTAAATTGGCGAGTCAGTGGTGTAGTCGGCAAATATCTCGCTCTGTGTCATTAGATGGCTAGAACCGTAGGCTAATTTAGGTTTAATTAATGCCCAATAGGCCCACGTAGGCGTAAATAGTGGCGGTATCATCCATTAAAAAAAAGTTTAAGAATTCAATTTAGCTTGAAATAGCTGGGGTATGTTCAGAAACTAAAAAGACACTCATAAGAAACATCATGAATAACATATGCAGGGAAGTTGAAAATTTGAAACAGCTATAAGGATAAATTACTTTTATTTTTGCAAAATTTTATTTATTATTTTGTTTAAAATACAATTTTATGTTTAAATACAAAGTCCTGGCCTTGGATGGTGGCAAGTTTTTTCCCGGTTTTTGGTTAATATTTTCCTCAAATACATAAAAACACATAAAATTATCTCACCCTTTTTTTGTTTCACTGTAATTTGAGCGTTTTATCAGATTTTTGCCAAAAAATAACTGATTAAATGGCCATGTACCAATGAGGTCATTTTAGTGCCTACATTTTATGGTTATACTGCTACTGAAACATATCTTTTTCTGCGTTTGGAATATTTGGTGGATTCTTTTGGTAAATTGGAAGTTGTAAAATTTTCAACTATACTTTGTACGTAAATACACACATTTATTTCTTTTACAAGATTTCAACTCAGCCACTAAATCTACAAAAAAGCAGGTTAACAATTTTGGCTATGCAAACAGCATGATAAAGTTTTTCCGTCGATTTCGATTCTTCAGTTATATTTTGATTCTAAAAATCTAGAAGGCATAAATTATTTCACGTGTAACGCCGTAGATCGACAATCCCGGAAAGATCACATGATTTTGTATTGAAAATGTTTACAGGGGAAAGTCGAAAATTCCACAACGTCCGATTTAATAATAAAAAAATCCACAATGGATGTCAAGCACCGAAAAATAATTGTTCTAGTAGCGAAATTATAAATGATTTCAATGGCATAAGTTCATTGTCATACTATCGGTTATTTTTGATGAAAATCTGACAACACGCTTGAATTGCAGTGAAACAAGAAACGTTCAGTTCTAAAGTTTATTGCATATAATATTTTCTTATTTGGAAAATTCTGAATATTCTGAAGTTTATCATCATAACTATCATGATGGAAGGGTGTCGAAAATTTATCTAGTGATTTAATCTTACGTGTTTACATGTAATTGAGGAATATGTTGACCAAAAACCAGAAAAAAAATGATTTTTACTACAGACAAAATTTTTAATTAAAATTTTCTCCTATTCTCGAAAAGGTAGTTTACTCTCATATAGATACTGCAACTTTCCAACTCCCCGCCGTATAACATTCATGATATTTTGTTTCTTATGAGTGTTCATTTAGTTTCAGGAAATGCACCTAGCTATTATTCCAAGCAAAACTAAATTTTCAAACGTAATAAAAAATTTTCCCGTTTGTTCCGTAGTTTTTGGCGGACGCTGTATAATATATTTTATCAATCTTTGCCGTTACCGTTTGATGAAAATAAAGTATAATACATCAAATAATTTATATTATTATTCTCAACAGCTATTTGATTGAACACACTGCCAATTTGAAAATACAGTGAGCGCCAAAAGCAAGGCACAAATTCATTAGGTATTTCAAAAATGACGGATTCAATTCCGAAATCTTGAAACAAGTCGATTTTTGTTTTCAATTT
>JAUIMX010001056.1:0-10279 GCA_033557805.1 Phaenonotum sp. SLE1380
TGCTATGACAACACATAAGAACTGTAAAGGTTGTCATGGCAATTTATTAGCCAAATAAATTTATTAGGAGGTGAATCTCTTGGCCCTTAGAGGAAAATGTTCCGAACAAATTCAAACTCTATACTATGAAAATTAGTGTCACTTATACAGCGTGGTCCCAAAACCCTCAAACCCTTGGAGGATCTATTATTATTTTAAATGGCTATAGAAAATATAATTTACAATGCAACACATCAACACACTTGAAATTTCATTTTTTCACGTGGTTATTCTGCTGACAGGGATCCGTTCTTTCAGTATTCAAACTTCTTGTAAATTTAGGTTTTTCAAAACAAACGCCCGCGCCAATTGAAAGCAACTGACCAATACCCTTGGGTCTCATTTAACATTTAACGCTAATACTTTGGAAAATCGTTTCCCCAATGCAATTTTAGGAAGGCAACTCTAATTACCTTTTCGTGGAAACTTGCTGACAAAATTATATAGTGCGCGAATGTAATCTACACCGAGGAATTACGAGCACAAGTTGGAAAAATGTAGATAAAACTTAACAAGAGATAATTTGTTGTTACTAGGTGCTCAACTAAAAACGAAATTAGTATCCGAAAGAATATAATAATTAGAAATATATTTGTTGTTGATAATGACTTCCTATCGTTTGGCACCCGATGATTAGACAACAGCTTTATCAAAAAAACTATTTATATACTTGGAATATCTACTCTGATTACCTTAGAATAGATACGATTTAAAACTTGCGGCCTGAATTTTAAAGCATAGACAACCGCTTAAATGACCATTCATTTTTCCACGAACACATCTCTAAATATTCATTATGGCATACATATCGTGCTTGTATTTGTTTTACCACATACTCATTCTTCCGTAGAGTTTTCTTTTCATTCCGGATCTTCGCAAAGTACAACTCTCTCTCTTTAAAACAATTATAGAATTAGTTTCTATTGTTTGACCTGTAATTGTCGATAACGTCATATTTGTTAGGTTAGTTCAAATTTTACTGTTTTGATTTTGTTCCCATTTTCATGGCTATATTAATATTTGCATAATCACGCTGCAATTAATCCCCTCTAGTGGAAACTTCGCGAATTTACGTGACGTTTGAGCGAGCTTGAATTGATAAATCGCTTCACATTTTTGACAGCTCATTGGGCGACAATTTTATAACCTCGTTGGCAATAAAAACGCGCGTTGATTTGTTGCCAACTGTAGTAAAATAAGTTCATTCTACACCGAATCCGGTACGCTATCCCAGAATAGAGCAAGGAATTTATTGCTGCAAAGTAAAAATATAAAAATTGTGGTTGCACTTAAATTTAGTTTGTAATAGATATGGCAGAAGTCGAAAGTGCAATAGAAACGTTTTATTTGTCCAAATATATTGTCAAACAGGATTTTTATTCAGCATAACAATGAATGACCCAGTGACACACGATGAATATTACTTTTACTTTGCATATTATCAGGTGGAGCTAAACGGAAGCTAGACATTACAATTTATCGCGAGTTGATATAATGGGCTGGTTATAAGCAACAGCCTTAATTTTCAATCTATGCTATTTAGCCGAAAAAGTTTTATTTTTATTGGTTTAACATTTATATTAATGATCTTCAAAAATTCCGATGCGATGGGCCTGAATGCGTCCGTTTGCAACCTGACCTTTGTTCCACGAGTTGTGTAGCATGTGCACTGTAAGAAATAACGACTATGACATCAATTGTATCCAGACGTCTACATAGCACGAGTTTTCTAAGGCATTCTTACATGCAAATGGTGTAGTTTTTAGTTCTTATTATACTGGTGGAATTTTGGTTGGTGTATTTGCTTGTCAGTGTTGATATTGTGTTATTCTTTGATGTGAGATCATTTTCTATTTAGTAACTTGTATATTAATTTCAATACCATTGCCGTTTTCGAATTACTTATAATTTCGCCATAAGAATCAATTGTTCTTTTCCTTTCAAATTGACAATTTGTTCTGAATGGGAAAACTCGTTGCTCACTACCTAATATTCAACTCGTATTTTGCATTTATAGAATAGGTTGATCAAAATCATCATGAACTTGACCTTATGTCATTATTTTGTGAATTTTAACAAAAACCTCAAAATATGTTCACAAAATTAATCCCTTTGATGTAAGTTTTTGCTTTGATATTTTGATGTGCGGTGTTTCTACTTTGTGCGTCGATTTATTAAGAAGGAAACAACACTACTGCGTCTACACTATTGTTCACTGTTCACTGAATTCACCACACTACCACAAAACAAAAAACCTGGCGATGAATTAAAGGTGGATAAATTGTCATTTTGGCAGAGATTACGCTCTCAACTTGTTGACAAATTAATTTTGACATGTGATCAGTTGGAAGAAGTATCTTGAATTTAAATTATAAACGAGAACATCTTGGATATTGATTGCTCAACATCACCCTATGTGTTATTTAATTGCATGAGATATCATCATTCAAGAGCTAACTTTCTGCTGAATATAGCGACTCATAATTCGTAATTCACATGAAAAAAGGTACCTATGAGTGTATATGTAAAATATGTATACCTATGACCTTTAGCACCTTAAATCGAAGAATCACAGTTTAACCACACTATAACCATAGTATGAGTATACTCCATCGTCATAACGAAAATCAGAAAAGTTTGTGAACGCAGTGAAACTGAACAAACTTAAAATGAGTCCCCAAAAGCGAAGTTAACCTAACATTTTTTTTATTGAAGTTTTTGCCTTGCTTCCTCTAGACCAGAAGAGAAAATAACAACAACCATTAATCATAACCATATACGTACTGAAGTAAATATTAATTCAAAACTAAAGAATAACTTGACAAAAACTTTTTGTGATGACATAACTTGTTTTTTAATTAAAACATGAAAATACAGCGTACATTCTATTTCGTATCAGTTTACATTTTATTGATTAATTACAATCATACATAACTTCATGTTCAGTGAATAGAACCAATGCTTCAAAGAAGAAGCAACAGGTTGTTATATTTTCTAGTCAGCTAATGAAATTTCGCGCGAAATATTCCAATAAAAAACTATATCCATTTGCTTCATCGCAATTTATTTGGTATGAATTATCTAACGCCTTAATTATATCCACAAACGCTTCAAAACTTGTTACATAACAGTTGGACGTGCTTTCTAGGAATTTGTAATTTAGTAAAATAACTACAATTTAAGTCTAATCATAGGCTGAAAGATTTGCTATTCACAATTTTTGTAAACATTTAGGATTACGAAAGACGCAACAGCAGATTTACTAACAAGAAAGAGGCAGAATAAATTAACATATGGTTATTCTTAGAACTTTCGCAATTAGCACAATTTCTTGTCTTCCTAAACCGCAACAAGTAAACAAAACCTAATCGCTTTTACGGTTTCTTATTGGAAACTGGTCGTATAGCTGCACTTTTAACACTTTGAGAGTATTACCTGAGTATCTTCTATTACAATAATAATTAACTGTTGTTTGATTGTAAATTTAGCACCGTAGTGTTCTTGCACGTATCTGTCTATTTATCCTCAGTTACGCATTACTTTTTTTGTTTATTTACTGTGTTTGGGGAAAACCTAACAAAATTGCAAATCATACAGTCCTTCAAAATTCGATTTTATTCCAATAGCTGGGGTAGAAAATTGAAATTAAATGCGATGTGAACCGATGGAAAAATATTAATTTTCCCGATTGAAATAGTGTTTCGATTTTGTTTCATATAGTATTCATTTATTGAAATTAATTCAGTGCTAATGGAATTAGTTTATTTTTAGTCTGCGGCGTAATTTGAATATTCGATTTGTGTAAAGCTCGCCAATTATATGGTTTAACAATGTGCTCATTTGAAATTTTGCGTAATATGGTTTTGTTATTGCAATATGAGTTCTGTGGTTCATTTCATAATAAGTTGAATATCAATAATTAATTTTTTTCGAATCGTGAATTGTCACCCATAATTTTGCCTAGAACAACTATTCTTACATCACTGATTCTTGCAATTTGATAAATAAATAATTTATTGTCGGTCATATGATAATATCTGTTAACTTGCAATTCATATAATTGTTTCAACATGTGCAATGAGATTTAGACAGAATGCACTAAAGAGTACATAGAAAGTATTGTCATATCACTGATGATATCATATTAGTTACATTGGTCGCATTCAAGGAACTAAATCGCTAAGGCACATCATATAATTATCTCTCTCAAATCTGTGTAACTATCAATATACTCACCTCTGTCAAACTGAAATTTTAAGCTTCTTATGCTATAAAGAAGTTCCCATCCGTAAATTAGTGGTCAAGGGATATTGTCAAATTTTGTTCAAATATTGATAATGTCTATACTCATATTCAAATGTAAATCTACTAAAAAAATTAGAAATACAAATGTTTGTAGCTGTGATTCAATTTTTGATGTACACTCAAACTAAAATATATCCCGTCTCCCGAAGATAGAAACATTGAATTGAATTGTATTGAATATTATTATATACCTAGACAAAAATATGCAGAATGTTTTATTAGTAGTTGGTTTGAATTTATTTGGTAATATTAATAAAATAATGATATTCAATAGCGTTTGTTTTTTCGAATTCTAGGCGCGGAACATATGTTTATCAAAAATTAGGCTGTGGCAATTGTATTTTAAACAACTCCAAAAAGATTAGCTGGAAAATCTTCCAAATCGGTTACTAATAGTTTATTCAGTTTTTTATTGACTACAGTTGTTACTGGATTCTCTTTGGTGTGATTGGAGTTTTCTTGCTTGATTTTTATAACTCTCTCATCCTGGAGTTTTCAGGTATTAGAGAGATTGTACGTAGTTGTATGGAATGACACTACTAGTAGAAAAACAATTATAATAAATGTTCAAGCTGATTTTACTCAATGGATTTCTATGGTAGGCATCATTGGAATCGAACGTCTAAACGTCAATTACGCCACTGTCTTTCGACTAATGTAAGAACCGCAGTCACCAAAGTTGTATCTATGATCCAATTAATTTTTTTAAATAAATCATCACGATACGCGACGCGACGTCCCAGAAATCTTTTTTTGGAACTTGATAGTAGTCACTGTTACAACCATAAAAATATAGCTAATATTATGCTTAAGAAACCAGCCGTTTATTTGTAAAAAAATATCCTTATTGGACGTTTTGTTTTGACACTTGTTGCTAACAAAGTGATAAACGGAAGAATTGTAATTATACGCAAGTATTTTCACCGAAGAAAGGAATAATGCTGTTATTTTTATCAAGAAGAAGAAAACTTAATTCACCATAACTTTGGAGTTAATTAAAATAATTGCTCATTACATTCTTCATAATAGCAAAATTGCATTCATTTATATATAGCATAGGATTAAACTAATTATACCTGACAGTAATAAATCGGTTCGTAAAAAACTTCGACTTTTCTTTTTCGTCGAGGAAAAACCTTTTCCAATTGCTCCTTTTAAAAAATTTACGATCATCGCGTCTACATTTCAAAGAAGTGTCGTGCACATGGAACCTACTTTCAGACAGAATTCTAATAAAATATTTATAATTGGAGAATGTAATTGACTTTAGAACTGTTAAATTATTCATAAATCAAATTGCACATAAAATCGGTCGATAACAAATGTGGTTTATTGTCCCGGACGCGTTCCAAAATAGCCTTGTTAAATTGTAGAAATCTCGGATAAATTCACGCGTATCAAGTGAAACACAACATCGCTTTTACTTTCAGCAAGTTGGCTGGGGAATATTGCACTGTAAATGCACTTTAAGTGATTGTCGGCTGTCGGCATGGAATCCACGCAATACACATTTTACAAACTCTACAAAAATGAGGTAAAGTTGGGCGTAGAGATAACATTGAACATGCTAAGTCTACACTATAACCCAATATAAATGTCAATGCCATTTCAGTCTTATCTAGATTCATACGTATCTCATATATGTGCGGCGAAGCATAATTGCACGTCAATTGTATGAAATGCAACCAGTTTTGTCTTGACCTTGATGTTATAATTTCAAAAATTAAGTTCTAAATAAGGCATTGTCCGGATTATTTTGTATTTTTTGCGGACGTCAATTATACAAAAAATTGTTTGTAGATAAGACAAATGAGTTGGGATTTTTGAAGTTTTTTTCCACACAATAGTAATTTGTTATCACGATCTGTACATTTAAATCAATAAAAAATTGAAATTATCAACATTTTATTGCTTAAATATATGAGATTGATTTATGAGCTGTTGACTCAATTGCTACATTTTTCACCAACAGTAATGAATATCAATTGTGACTCAATTTTATGATTTCAATATGTTGATAAGTCAAGAATGTTCGTTAAAACTGAGTATATACAATATGAATTCTCAAGATTCTAAGTTGAAATTTAAGGGATGCTAATAATGATTGTTTTTGAGGTAGAAGATCCCCACATAATATCAGCTTACTAAATGCAGTTTTTTCATATGTCATAAAATGTGCAAATACATGTCATTTGAAAAAAAAATCAAGAACAGGAATGGAACGATGTCAGTTATTCTACTATCCAAGATATATTGACAGTATTGCAAAGAAGGTTTTTTCTGTTTTGAACATTGACGTGATTTTTGTCAACAAAAGCTACCGGTTTCATCTGTTAAACTGGCATCATCAGGCCCTGTGGCCAAATTTCTCTAAAATAATGTTATTTGAAATCATAAGAATTCGAATTGATAAATGTGCAACTTTCTGCTGAGGCTGAAGGCCTCAATTCTTGATTGATGGTAACATTTTTGGTTATATTTTAACAGACTCATTTTCATAACGAAAATTTGACAGATGCTCGAATTGAATTTTGACAACTGTCTGTCAAATGACAGTTGCAAAGAAAAAAAATTAAGTCACTAGCTGCAGTTTGTTTGAGTTTTCATTAAAATGAAGAAACTGAAACAGAAAAAATAGTATAAACACTAATGTTTCAATATACTAACATGGGGTACCTTGCTTTACTGTATTAACGAACGTGATTCCACGGAGGGTTTTGAGTTTACCATTTCTAACTTGGTTGGACATATTTCCCCTTCCCTGTGCAAGTTTTTAAAGGTCTACAAACTATCCTTTCAGTATCATAAGAATTACATATTATTTTTTGAAAATTTCATAGACGCGTAAACTCTGATATTATGATCAGAACTCTCAACCATAAAACTGTGTACTTTAGAGACTGCATAATTTTAAGATTTTAAAGTACTCACCATCGCCATTCGTTATGAGTTGGCGCACATACTCACACGACTTTTGTAACCACTGATTCGTTCTGCCACATTATACAACTATTTTGAAGCTTTTACTAATCTGTACACTCCTTAATTGTTTCTAATGTCACAGTTGAAATTTTTTTGTAACTCCAGATACATTCGTACGTCAGGATGAAACTCTGCATATTGCATTACCAAGAAATATATGTCCAAAACTACCTAGTTTTGCAGTTATTTCCTTCTCTATAAATATAGAGTTATGTATTTTTCAATTACACGCTGTTACTTCATAAAACTACCTTGTAAATAGTCAACCCTGAGTGAGGTCTCTTAGGAACAGTTGCATGACTTGCAGATTTAGTTGCTAACATTTGAATTTTATTGTCAAAAATCATAAGTCCAACTTATGAACTTTATAGTATAACCACTGATTAATAAGTAGTCTTTAGTATAATTGGGACAACAATTTTTTGCATGGCAGCTTAGACTAACAATTCCAATTGGTTCTATTTGACCAATTTACTTACGTTTTCGTGCCTCGCGACCTACAATTCGTCTCAAAAATATTCATACAGCTCATACTTGAGCCAGGATTTATTTTTGGTATTTAAATTTTTTTAAGTAATTGGAGTATTGCATGCGAATAACCGGAACCCACGGCCTATCCCATGATGCCCCCCAGTTATTTTCGGACAGTTGATACGTGCTCTGTTGCTAACGGCAAACAAGCGTAAATTTTTATCCTAGTGGGCTATTTTTAGAAACTATTTATAAAAACCTTGAGGCCTCCTACTTATTGTTTCTTTTGACATATTATATTATTTCGCAAGATGCGTGCTTCTGAGACATTAAGAATTCGTTTTGAAGAGATCTTTCGCTGATTCGGGTATTAAAGATAAAAAAACCTGTACCGATCGTTTTTCCATATGAATATTTTTCGTACTTAATGAAGTTGAACCATTATAGGTTAACTTCAAGTTCAGCCAGCTACAGGAATTGTTGGTTTTCAAAAAGACTCCACTTACATAATCACAATTATCAATGGAGCATGAAAAGTAGTATCAGGGGATAAAATTAGTGCGAAAATAAGTGGTTCGAACACGTGAGCGCTAATGTACTTGTTTGCCATTTGTGATTGGGCGTGACAACAGGTCGCGCAGCAAAGGTAAAAAAAAGATATAATTAGTAACATTCCGCTTTATTTATGTTCAAATCAAGGTCGCTTCTAATAATCCAGTAGGTCGGATACAAAATTTTACGAAATAGCATTTGGATCAATTTTTGGTAATTATCTCTTTAAAAATTTTCAACTTGCACGCAATCACGTAGGCCGATTAAATTGACTCACTCAAAGAAAGCTTAGGTGTATCCTTTGGAGTTGTGGGTGATCAAATAATTGCATTGAACTAACTTTGATATTCACCAACGAATTTTTCGTACATTTACTTGAGTTATATTAGAAAATGTTTTAAAATTCCTTACCAACAATCGATTAGAAATTTGTTTAGTTGAATACAAATATGCTCATAAAATTTATTTTTAGAAAGTTTTATTGCCGAAGAGATAATTATGAAATGTAATTATCAATATTTTCTGGTTGAAGATTTTTTTATCACCTTAATTGTTTGTGAACTAGAAGAATTATGTCAAGACAAACAAGATTTGAAATGGGTGACAATATCAATGCGTTATCTAGTATTAATATAATAGTTTGCATATATTATTATAATAAATTTCATGTCTATTTATACGAAATTACAATGCAATTGTCAGTGGCAAAAAGTATGTGGTATTTTGTTCGAAATAAAAGTGATAACCTTAGATGTCTGCTCAAAAACTCATATTATCTTGTTATACAATTCTGTTATCAAGCAAAAAAATGTAAATAACAATTTCTCAGTTTTCGTCTCCAAAACGTTATTAAAACAAAATTTGTGAAAAATATTGACAGTTTGGGTGTTTGTCATTCAAAGAGATTTAGATGCGTCCTTTTCACGCTTACATTTGGCCACATAGCAAGCACATGTTTTGTGCAGTCCCTAAATATAGAGCAATAGGTCAAATGTTTGCTCACACGAGGCTACTGGACGCAAATTGGGGCATACAGTGTTGCCAACTAGGACTGAAAAGGGTTCTACTACTATAAATCTCAATTTAACTCGGGACAGAAAAGAGCTAGATATATTCACCCTACATATTTCAAGTTTTTCAAGAACTGAAAACATTTTTCCTCGCAGATCTAATTAATTATACCTATCAAATTTTTATTGAATTTAATCAGTAGTATATGCTCAGATCTTGGTTTATGGATTTAAAGATATAACCCGCCGTATCAACAGCATTAGCCAATGATATCGATAATATTCAGTGAACCTATAGGTTGCATCTAAAAAGTTCCATAAATATGGAATATCTGGCAGGTATTTTGTATTTTGCCAAGTTTAAATGAATTGATTTGTTTTTTTTTTGTTTAAAAAAATAATACCTAGTAAAAACTTTGCAAACATATGGCGTGCTGAGTACATTTTTTTTTAACAATGGGTATAAAAACAACGCATGCGATACTATACAGGGTCCGGCAAAAGTCTCGGGACAGATCGATTGCGGCCAAACGAAACGTAATATCGATTTCGGGTTTTCGGTAATGTATTCAGCAAATTTTCATCTATTAAACAAAATTGGTTACACATTTCTAGAATAATTGCAATAATAATAATTTTGCGAATGGTCAAGTTTATTAAATATAACACCCTATATATTGTTACAAATTTCGATTCCTCGATAAGTTATAAATACATATTACCTCAGTCAAAAATCGTTTAAAGCTAGCCGTTTTCGAGATATTAGCAATTTTATTCAAATTAAAAATTTTATCAACCATATTTTATTTGTTTATAACTGAGTCACCTTTTATTATAAAATTGTCATTTTTGAAGTTTCTCTGGACACTAGTATGTTCTACAGATGGAATAATTTAAAACCGAATTTTTTCCATCAATTA
>JAUIMX010001057.1:0-10276 GCA_033557805.1 Phaenonotum sp. SLE1380
GTCAATTTACTTCATTGTAGTAAAAATACAAAGCTGAAAACGTAGTAAATTTACTTCAATGGAAAATCAAATTACTTTAATGTAGTAAAAATACAAAACTGTGAAAGTAGTAAATTTACTTCGCTGTAAAATCAAATTACTTGCTAATAGTAAACATACTATTTCATAGTATTTTAACTACGCTCACCGGTGGCACAAGTAGTTGCCACCGCTGGTTGTGGTAAAAATTATTTTGAGTGTGCACAGAATTATGCTACACTCTGCACAATGCATTGACGATAAACACGAAGCGATTTAGAAGTGTTTTTGAATTTAAAACTTTTATAGGGAATTTTAAAGTGTAGCATAATTCTGTGCAAGCTGAGAAAGACAGATGTCGAAACGGTAAAGCTGCAGTTTGATCAGTACCTAAACCCCACGAATCTTCCTTATTAATATTACATAAGAAGGTGCATGAAAAATCTAGATTCAAAGTCAAAATTAGTGTATGGTAATAATGTGGTGACTCAAGATTATTTACAAGCGGTATGCGCTATGCAGAAGTGGGAATGAATCGGTTGAGGACGAGCAAAGGTCGGGACGTCCTACGACCTCAAAAACCGACGAAAACGTTCGAAAAGTAGCAAAAATAAGTCGAGCAAACAGACAATTGACGATTCTGGAGCTTAGCGAGGAACTCAACATACATCTCATGCGGGTCTGTGTAAACCATTTTAACCGAAGATTTGCAAATAAGGTGCGTTACGAAAAAGAACCGTACCACTAGCTATTCGCGAGTTTTTGGCAAAAAAATATTGCTGCCTGTCCATACCCGGATATATGGCACCATGCAATTTCTGACTTTTCCCAAAAATAAAAACTGTACTGAAAGGACACCGTTTGACAACTTTCCCGCATTAGAAGAACTACGACAGGCCCTTCTGAAAGAGACCTTCCAGAAATGCTTCCAATGATGGATTCAGCGTTAGGATAAGTGCATCGTTAGCCAAGGAAATTAGGGGAGATCCGGGACTTGAAGTCACTTAAGAGAAAGTGGTTGTTATTATTACAATATTTCAGTCTTCTTCTTCAGAAAAATGAATAAAGTTTCTGGTATCATACCCGATTTTTTTTATAATATGCAAAAAATAAAAATGTAGTATTGACTCTCATTACCCACATGTCTGGGTAGTAAAAGTCAACTCTGTTTGGTTGGATTGGTTTGGGTTTTCGAACGGTTACGCGTGGATTTCTTTTGAAGAATTTTTGCATCCAGTTAAATAAAATTGTGAGCTTCATTTAGGTTTTGTACCCACTGAAATACAATTTTATGCAGTTAGTTTACTGTTAAACCATGAAAGAGGTTACTCAAGAGTAAAACACTTTCGGATAACAAATTTTCTTGCTCTAAGTACAGAAGATATACAATGTTTTGCTAATGGCGACACACAAATCTCATCATTCTTTATTCTCCTCTATGAGTACGAGAGTGACTCTGATTACCCTTATAACCGTAAACAAACATACTTTGAATTGTAACATGAACGACACCAGATATCACTCGAATGATTTAAAACAGTCTATGTTCTATATTGTAACATTAATTCAACAACAAAAATCTCAAATATTTCTACTTGGGGCGCAGTTTATTATTCCGAAAAATTTATACTGGAATCAAAGAAATGATACCTGTGTTTCCCCTATTGACGTGAGCGCTATTAGCGGGTAGTAGCGGATGGTTACTAACGCTCCGTCATGCGTGGGCGACTTTAAAGCGAGCGACTGGGACTGAGAGAGACAAAGCGATTCGACGCGACTGAAGAGATCATTGTGATTTTCTAGTCGCGGCTGAATCGCCTACGCAGAACAGCTCTATTTAAACACATGCATTTGATAAAATCGCTTGTCGCAGCCGCTCGCTTCAAAGTCGCCCACGCAGGACGGAGCGTAACACAGATTCCATGCAAAATAAATGTATTTCATAAAGGACTTCGTTCGGTCTATTTTGAATTGACCCTCATTGCCCAGTGGCTCCCATTCCCCGGATTTCCCCTACTTTGAAGGAGAATCATTTAAATTTGATGTAAACTCAATACTTTGTTCGCAATCAAATTATTCGCCGTATTTTTTGATAACATGTCGCGTAATTGCTCCAATAATTCTATTAATTCATCTTATTTTTCAAGCCATCATCTCCAGATGTTCCCATTATACTTCCATTACAAACGCGTCTATGTTTCGGCAAATTCTTAGTTTTACAAGTAGTAGTCTTCCATTTAAGTTAATTAAATTATGCTTATGGCAAATACCCTGAATTGTTGCCAGTGTGGATACCAAATAAGGAATTGTAGAACTAAAGCTAAATAAAGTGCAGAATGGAAGTTTGTCGGTCCGTAATTCGATCAGTTTTGTTTGCAAAACTGAAGGTTTGTATTGCTTCAAACTTCGGTAGTTTACAATCAAATTTATTTGTTTTGTTATCCGCTGGAAGTCTGACTCACGTACCTCTGTTTTACTCCTGACAACATGAAAATATTGAGAGCTTATTGTTGCGATTTATTGAGGTAGTAAATAGTTATACAACTTGCTACTAGTTACAATTTAGATAACGAGTTTTACAAGAAAACACATTGTTAGTCTGAATGATTGAGTTTATTGTTAATTTACGACAAAGTGAAACTTTGTTTATCGAAGTTATTTTGTCGAATAAAGGAAGAAATAAATCTGACGTATCAAATGTATATTTATAAGTACAAAACGTGAATTCTTATACACGTGTCGTTGGAGAATTGTATTTTTAGTGATGTTGCAAAACTAACGAACAACAGGAAATTTATAAATATTCAAAAAGGAAAATTTGCCGAAATAGTAAACTTTTACTCGAAAAGGAAAAGTGTATGGTACCGGCATGATATTCTTATATTATTTTAATTAATAAATGGAAATATAATCGACAGTCTCGTGCTGGAGGAAAATAACCACGAAATTTTAATAAATTTAAATAAGTATTGGTCCATGTTGAGCAACATAATAAGGTGTTTTGTGGTTCGAGAAGTTGATTGGGCGCCGATTAGAAGTTAGTGGCCTAAAATCGGGACCTAATGACTGTTAAATCTTTCTTTAATTGACCTAAATTCGAATGTTGGGCCGGCTGGAATAAAAATCCGGGTAGTACAGCAAAAATTACTCCACGGGAAATCAAGATTACGTCGGCCGAGAAATGTACCCACGGGCAACAAAACGCTTTGATAGAAGTTGATAAACGAGGTTTCAACTTTTCTTAGATGAGGTAAAAGTGTTAATAGCAGCTTGTCGTGTGCTTGGAAGTATGGAAAAGCTGAGAATATTGAAATCGCCTGGGTTATATGTGCATTATTAACAAGTTGACCTCCGGCAATCTTTGCTTTATGTGTAAATCAATGTTTGGTGTACGATTCATAGCGCTGAATGCATATTTTACTTATCATAAACAAGGGTTGTACATTTATGACGGAGATTTCGGAAAAGCATACATTATTCTGCTTGACGTGAGGGCAAAAAGGGAAAAAATATGGGAGAATAGGGGATATCGGGGGCAGCAAGTAACTGGGTAATGAGGGTCAATCCAAAATAGACAGAACGGAGTCTGCTTCAAAATAAATCTATGTTGCATGGTACAAATATTTGTGATTTTCGTTATTGAATATATGCTACAACATATAGAGTGAACTTAGATGATATTAAATTATTAGATTGTTATTTGGTGTCGTTTATGTTATAATTCAAAATAGGGGAGATCTGGGGAATGGGAGTCACTGGGTAATGAGGGTCAATAGGGAATTTGCACAATTTTTGATGTCGTTGTAAATATGTACATTGATTAAATATATTTCAGATCACATCAATTATCTTACTATAAGGGGCATAATAACAAAGACAAAAAATATTAAAATCATGAAAATTTGAATTCCGGAAACAAAAATACGTCACTGGTTAATACACTAACGTTTTCAAGCTTGCCAGTAGAATAATAAAGTCAAATTTGAAAACATTCGTGTTGTCAAAATTCCGATTCTAACCTCAAAATGACTTTCTGTCACTTACTAACCGGTGTTTGTCAAGCATTGAATGCTCTGTCAAGAATGCTTGTCAAATACGTGTTTACAATTAAATTAGCTGCAAATTAGTTTCAATCTTTTATACCACGAATCAGAAGAAGTTATTTCTGTCATGAACGTAGCTTCTTGTAAGCTATGACGTCACGTAATTTGAATTTTAAAACTTTAATAATGAATAACTTTTCAATTGACTTGTTATTTTGGTTTGCCTTTTCACCAAATAGGATTCTTCACACCATACTATGAGATAATATAATTTTGGGTATGAAAACTTATGCAACTTCCCTATTCAAAAGAGATGGAACGAAGTCTCTTTCAAAATACATCTATGTTGCATGGGATCTGTGTTAGTACATCTTCTTCGCAACCATCGGCTACTGAAAGCTAGTAGCGCCCACGTCAACAGGGGAAACACAGGTGTCATTTCTTTGATCCCAGTATAAATTTTTCGGAATAACAAACTGCGCCTCAAGTACAAATACTTGTGGTTTTCTTTGTTGAATAAATGTTACCACACAGAATATCTGGTGTCGTTCATGTTACAATTCAAAATATATTTGATAACGGTCATTGGGGTAATCAGAGTCACCCTCGTACTTATAGAGGAGAATGAAGAATGATAAGTATTGTGAGTCAACATTAGGAAAATATCCTATATATTTACAACTTGGAAGAAGAAAATTTGTTATTAGAACGTGTTTTACTCTTAAGTAACCTCTTTCGTGGTTTAACAGTAAACTAACTGCATAGAACAGCATTTCAGTGGGCAGAAAACCTAAATGGGACACACATCAATTTTATTGGACTGGTTGCAAAGATTCTTCAAAATAAATAAACGCCTAACCATTTAAAAATCGAAACCAATCCAACCGAACGGTGTTGACTCTTATTACCCAGACATGTGTGTAATGAGAGTCAACAATACATTTTTATTTTTTGCATAATATGAAAAAGATCTGTTATGATACCCAAAAACTTTATTCATTTTTCGGTTTGTTGATTCAATTTAGATAATTACTACAAAGCAAGAAAATGAAAGACTGAATATTGTAATAATAACAACCAATGTATCATAAGTGAATCCCATTTCCCCAATCTCCCCTATATTTGATAACGGTCATTGGGGTGGTCAGAGTCAGTTGACCACTATTATCTCGTACTTATTGAGGAGAATGAAGAATGAGACGTTTTGTGCATCAACATTAGGAAAACATCTTATATCTTCAACTTGGAGCAAGAGAATTTGTTATCAGAAGGTGTAATACTCTTCAGTAATCTCTTTCATGGTTTAACAGTAAACTAACTGCGTAGCATTCCAGTGGGTGGAAAACTTAAATGTAGCACACAATTTTATTAAAGAAAGAAAAAAACCGGGACTGGGTCCAAGAATGCTTCAAAAGAGATCCAAGCATAAGCATTCAAATCCAAATCAATCCAACCAAGCAGTGTTGACTTTTAATATCCAGACATGTGGGTAATAAGGGTCAACAGTGCATTTTTGTTTTTTTGCATTTTATTAAAAAATCGGTTATGATAACAGAAAACTTTATTCATTTTTCGGTTGTTGATCCAATTTAAATAATTACTACGAACGAAGAAAATATAAGACTGAAATATTGTAATAATAATAATAAATTTCTCTCAAGTGACTCCCATTCCCCCGATCTCCGCGACCAATATACTCTGCGAAACAATTGCGTAATATTTATATTTTGAATTCTTAAATTAGATCTAGACTGCCTGATATTTCCCGACGAGTCACTCCGTACTCTGATTCATTTATTGTACATAGGTCTGAATTTTGGAAGGTGGCCAGTCTGATTTATTTAGTGTCAAGGAATTCCAAACATTGCACTGGGGCAAAGTTATTTGAAGTCGCCAATTCCTAACATTGCTTATACCGAGAAAGACAGAAATTGCTTTCCAAAATTTTTCGAAATAAAAAAGTGGAAATCCTTTTCTGAAATGTGTGACGCCACACAGGAAAAAGTTTCAAGTTCTGCCTATGTAGACGCTAGACCGCCCCTATACTGCGATCTTGGCCGTATTGATGCCAAAAAAAAATCACTGTCATGGCAGTTTTCAACTTGTAATGTGGTACCGTACATAATTTTTAAATAACTTTCAACTTTGTAACCTGGCTTTTGCGGTTTCATTGCAATTAACAACTTCAAAAAAAATTGTGTCACATTTTAGCTCTGAGGATTCCGATATATTCGGCGAAATATTAGCTATAAATAAATGACAAGCAAGACTAGATCTCCTTGTTTTTCATTTTGGACTGTGAACCCTCTACCTCGGTCTTCAAACTTTTTCACTTGGAGGAACCCTTCAAATTCAAGGTTTTGTCGAAGGAACACCCCATGTTGAAGTTACAGTAACAGATATATCTAATAGTTTATTGGTAATACGTTTTATTATCAACAGAAGTGTTATAATCACCCAAATATTCATACAGTAAACATTTTCTCTGCTAAATTTCCTTTTATACAGATTATTTTCATTTTACGTGTGTTTTTGGCTGAACAAATTTTAATCACTCGGCGAACCCCTGTCAACGTGCGCGGAATCCTAGGGTTTCTTGAAGAACTACGATTTACCTCATAATTTGCCATATTTTTACCCTGCAATGTTGTGTTTAAAATATTTAAATAATTAATGTCTAGCATGAATGTAAAATCCCATGTACATTCGAAACTGATGAAACTGGAAAATTGTAGCAGTTTTTCATTTCTAAAAATAAAACAATTTCTCCCTTGATTCCCAGCATCTTTTAAAAACTCTTCCTAAACTCAACCATCGAATAAGGTTGTGATATAAAGACATTGGAACATTCGAATGAAAGTAACAATATTGCTTATTGTTGAAATGCCATTTACTTGCTAAACATTCACACAGCACTTGATGATGGAGTTATTATTTGAGATTTCACCAGGTTGAGGTTATATTTCAATTGTAGGTATAATAATAAAAGTACTTCCCCAACAAATTTTCTTTATTATTTTCAAGGGGTAACTGTTTCGCCGTTAGGCATCTTCGGACCAGGAGTCGATATTAGGATTAGAATAATTAAATTTGCACAAAATCTCGTTCGCCATATATATGGAGTTATTAACTATAGAAGTACAGATTTCTTTACTTTGAAGATTTTTTACGACAATCGGGAATTTGGTCATATTCGAAATAGTATGAAAATATTACAAAATGTTGTTTCCCATTTGCTAACAGCTCGTACAAGTGCTCCTTACAGCAAATAAATCTTTATTAGAATCATCAAAATATTCACCATCATTGCTACCATTTGTAATCAATATTCTGTGCCATAGAATATTTAAAAATATAAGAAGTAAAACTCCAATCATTTCCGAAATTATATAAGGAATGGTAATAATCTTCAACAAAAGAAACGAATCAAAATCCTAGACTATAATTAGACGGCCATTTGCAAGACTAATGCAAGATACGTCGATCAATCTATAACCAAGGAAAAAGAGCTGGTTTTGAATGAAAGGTAGTAGTTTAGACTTGTATATTTAGGTTATCTGGTGCAAGTAGTCTGGCGTCTTGCCAACTACTTCATTTAAATAGAGAGAAAAAAACCAGAAGGCAATACCTTTTACACGTAATACTTTCGTTGTGGAACAGGGAAGGTCTGTACGAGCTTGGCGTAGTCACTTCCTTTAAAGATAATTGCACTTATTTTAAGCTAGGTAATTATTCAGAGTATCGGCACGGGAGGACAGGGCCGGACGTTATTACTTTCGGGAGTCTGGATGCAATTTGTTGTTCTATTATTTATAGGGGACGCCTTTTACAGCACCTGGGAGCTTTATGTCGATAATAACTTGATAAAGGTAGCATTAGCCCTAGGATAGAGGCTTAGTTATGGACATTTTCATTAATAGTGAGCTAACGACACATGCACTAAATATAAATAATTGAATCTGCGTTTTTTATACCATAGACACCTGTCAACTATACCCAATCAATATCCATCAAACAAGCGGAACCAAACCAAACCAAAACTTGAAATTAGCAGCTTCATAAACTAACAGGCAAAAACATACCGAGTGAATGCATGGAAAATTCAATAATAATTCATCGTGAATATTTTCAAAAGATGGAAGTTTAGTAAAGATTTAGTACTGGCTCGGTAACCAATTAGAGACAACAACAGCGCCGAATCGCTAGATTACATCTCATGACACCATCGTTAATATAGTGCATGGTTGTTAATTTACATTGATTTTCTACTTACGGGTGAGTTGTTATTTATATGTTGAAAATGGATAACAATATTTTTAATTGGTGTATAGAAATGATCAAAATTACCATCAAGGTGCCTAAACTGCTCTTTACACAATCTATACAGGTGACGAATCTTGGATCTATGCATATGAGGCCGATATAGAACAATTTGCTGCATGGGTCTATCAAGACTTCGAGCAAATGATTGCCTATTTCTTCGGAATAATTGAACAAGTAGCAACTGTACCATTACAGCATCGAAAAACAATCAGTTCTGTTTTGAAAAGATAGTATGTAATTAGTAATTCTTCAATGTATATTTTGTGTTGATGGGTGACCAGTTTCGCCTTACGGTATCATCAAACCCAGAGTCAGTTATACTTCGTTACTATGAAAGAATTTCCCCGTTTTATGTTATTTCACTTTTGCAAGCCATTAGTTTGTCCTGTGCGAGGTGTCAAATTGTTATGATTATTTGTGTTATAACAATTTCACACTATTGGATATATCGCAAAAACAATAGACGAAATGATTGAAAAAACAGTTAACAACAAAACACAAGATAGTGAGGAAAATGGAAATGACAACCTTGGAGCTTTTAAATCATTATATTTAACAATGCCGACAACAACAAACTAAATAACGTTCTTGGACGAAATAATATCACTCTAGTCTTCAAATCAAACAATACATTTAAAAACAGTTTATTCAATGCTGAAGACAGAACGGGGATAAATGAAAACAAGAAGAGTTTACAAGATGCATTATGATGACTTCAATTCGGTATACATGGGGGAAACGGGAACAAATATAAGAATAGGGGCCAAGGATCATGTACGAGACAAGATTCATTCAGAGATGGGGAAACATTTGCATGAATATGGATACCAAATAGATAAAAACAAAATTGAACTGGTACATCAAACAAGCAAATTACTAAAATTGAAAATTTTGAAAACTTACGAAATTGAAAAAGCAGGGAAAAGAACGAAAAATGTTCAAATATAAATCCTAGACCAATTCATACAGTTTTACAATATAATATTAACAAACATGCATATAAGGATACACAATATACATACTGATAAAAATATTATAATAACAGATAAACATAGACAATATGATAAGAAAACGTGACTTGCTAGAATCTGCAATAAAATAAAAATCAAATATAACATATCCCAGATTATTGATTACTGGAAGCAGAGAAAACAAACTTTTAAATATTTTTAAGAATTTCCAACTTTTAACGTATTAACTGAGTGAAATTAATGCAAATGTTTTTAGTATCAACGGTATCAGTTTTATTGCCGTTTTATATTTTCATTCATTCCATTTTATTAATTTAAGTGTAATTTTATTCTCTATACTTTTTCTAGAGATCTGATGATAGTTTTATAGAAAACCCGAAACCTTAACCTATTGAATTAAATAAACTTGATAAAGAAATACTTGTTTCAATTAAATATTCGCTACCTTATTGGGACTTGAAACCTATCAAAGTCATAGTATAATTTCATAATACATATGTATATAAATGCAATACGGAGAGGATGCAATTAAATTCAAATTGATGTCTGGACAACCTTGCCTTCTTCATTTGAAAGTAGGACTGGTCTCAATAGTTTAGAATTCGAAATTCCAGATGAAAATTCGACAAAAGATGCAATTAAGTTGTGAAAAGGGATTAGTGGAATAGACTGAAACCAATAATTTTTCAAACTATAAGAAGATGTCGATTTGTAAATAAATAAACAGTATTTGTGGAAAGCTTTGACTTTTTATGATCAGTAATACAGGGTGTCTCACGTAAAGCGTTCATTAAAAGCTTTCAAGGTTCCCATCATCATTTTGGAATAAAATTTTGTAACTAGCGGTTTTAGCATCTGATCTTTCAAAATAAAATATTTTCATTTTCTTGCCACTTCCGGTTAAACCGGAAGTGACTGTTA
>JAUIMX010001058.1:0-10274 GCA_033557805.1 Phaenonotum sp. SLE1380
AACAAATTCACCAAGATTCGGTGCAGTTGTAATCCTTCAATACAAATTATAACCAATTCAAAAATTGAAGAAATAGACACAACTTTACTTGCACACAGCTGTCGATCAACTGTCTTTATTTTAAAAATACAAAACTCACGCGCACAAACGGCCAGGGCCGTAACACTGGCCGTGTACCCTTGGCGTCTGTAATCCGTATAGGTGGCGATGCATCAGGTATGTTTTCAAAATTTTGAGATTCTGATAGGGTTTTAATGTTTTAAATTTATCAAACTTCCCGAGATCCGAGTCCAGACTTTCAAGAGGCCTCCCCCCAAACCCATGAAATCATATGAGAGCCCCAAATATGTGAAGGGGCTTAACTCTGTGTTATTGATTAGTAAAGCCCCGATTTAAAACTGAGGCCGCGTGACCACGTATAGTTTCTTTTTCTCAGGAACAACCGCCGTGGTCAACGACTGGCATTTGTAAGCATTTAGGGTGAGGCCCCTTTTCTCTGAAAACGACCGGCAGGACTTCAAGAGATGGCTGCCATCCGACCTGGATTCGATCAGCAGGGATGAGTCATCGGCATATGCTATGGCAACCACTCGCTCCTCCGTTTCCCCCATCCGAAGTCCAGCTTCTCTCGTGGTACCAACAAGAAACTCGTTTATCACCAGATTGAAGAAAGCAGGGGACATAGGGTCGCTCTGCTTCACCCCGCGGTTAATATTGATGGGACCCGTGGCCACTCGCCCCGCCCTCGTAGTTTGCCATTATGTATCTCTGAAACCCAAGTCCAAGGCGAGAATGTTATATGGATTAATGTTCCTTCGGTGGTCCTTGACGAGGGTCTCCAAAGCGAGGCCGTTAGCCAAACAGGAGGAAATGGTGATGGGCCGCCATTTATTGATATCATCTCCACAATCCTTCACCTTGGGGATCAGGATTGTTCTGTTTTCTTTCTACCTTCTTGGGACATATCCCAGGTGGAGCATAAAGTTGAAGGCAATTGTCAGTAGTTTATTATTATCCTCCCTCAGGTCTCTGACTGTCCAGCCGTCCGGCTCCGCCACGCTGAAACGTGATGTCTTCAGCGCCTTTTTTACTTCTTCTTCCGTTATGGGGTAACCAATTAGAACAGGCTCCCCATCCTTAAACCTCTCCACCTCCCACAGGGCTCTGTACGTCTCTTCCACAACCCCACCCGCCAGACCCCCCTGTTCTCTGGCAGTGGTTGACCAGGGCCAATTTTCCCGTTCTTTTTAGGTTTTGGTGGAAAATAGGTGTCCACCCACCCGTCCAGAGCCTCCACCGACACCCCCTCAACCTAAATATTGTCGAGTATTGGAAGTTCCTCACCTGGGAAGGAATCCCTGAGGAACTGAAGGATGTCCATTGGTTACAGGGCTACGTCAATTGGAGATCCCGGCGTATTTGAAGCTTCTGCGTCGGACTCGATCCCCACATTCCCCATTAGAGGAACTGGAATAGTGATGTGCGGGCCCTCATTGATGGGGGAAATCACGGCATCCGAGGCCACGTACTCGACTAGAACCGGCTCTGCCTCCTCCGTGGAGGAAACAATTTCAATATCGGAGGCTGCTTCGTCGAATTCGGCCTTCAGCGCGTCCACTTCCCTCTCATAAGAGTTTCGGCGCCTGTGGTTTTTTATTATGTTGACTGGTCTGTCGAGAAATTGTGAGAGGTGCTTTAGAATATCCCTTCCTTCGTAGTCGGCTTTCTTGCGCACCATGCGGCCCCTCTCGAACCTGGAAATCGGCTCTCGAACCTCCCCGACCTCCCCCTCCGTCTCCAGGTTGTATTCAATAGGATGGGCTTTCTTATAATGGAGCCTCATACCAGAGGAGGTTTCGAAAGCCACGTCGCAGTGGGGACATGGAAACGCATCGCTCTGACTTAGAGGAGCGTCCCGGCAATAACGCCTCCTATGGCGTACCAATGCAGCGGGATCTTTGAGCGATTTACCGCAGTTGCACATGAGTTCTTCAGGCTCCACAACGCTCAATGATTGTTCAAGAATGGACTGCTCTAATTGTCTTCGGCAGTACCGCAGCCCGTTGGTGTTGATTCAACCTCGCTACCGTCCCAAATGCCCGTTCGCATAATCAGATGAAGGGCCGGTCCATAGCGCGCACCTAAAAAATCCACGGGGCAGCTAATAATAATGAATCAATAAATTACCAACAATGAATAAATAAATAAAGAATAAAAGGTTTAAAAAAGGTGTGTACGTGATTGAGCCCCTTAGTTTAAAACGGCTGGGCGTCTCAATTAATGAATGCCTTATAACATTTAACATTTATATTTCAAGTGGACTGTATAACCAAAAATCAAGTATTTGACGTATATCAGGTGCGATGGATGTCTGGAAACAGAAAAACATTGGTAAACAGTAAAGGACTCACCAATAATTACGTCGTACTACTTAAACGAAATCTTCTCAATCTTCTGGGGTCCCAGTTCATCCTCAACGGATGCAGCCAAGATGCTAATCAGGATGATTCCCAAATAATTGATACACAATAACTATAAACACGATACATGGACCAACAACATCTGTCTCTACTTAACGTTCGAATTCAACTCTAATTTTTGGGCAGATGTTTAGAGGAAAGCAAAAAAGGACAGAGACGTACTCGCCAAATCTACAATTTATTTATTTCAAACTAAAATTAAATTCGCGGAGGCATAGGTATAGATTGAAAAAAAAACGCTATATACAGATAAAATTAATGATAAATATATGGTGTAAAGATAAAATCGGGGGGGAGCTATGTACAGATAAAATTAAATAAATAAAAGAAAACACAGTAATTTATGAATAAGATGTAAATGTAAAGATAAAAGAAGCCTATGTACAAATTACGTATAGAATGTGGAGAAATAACGATGAAAAGACCATAGTCATCAGTGCGATTCTGAATATATGTTCGAAGTACGAAAGAACTCCTCTAGAATGGAAGAAATTGCGAACAATTATGATCTATAAGAAAGGAGATAAAAATGATATCCATAATTAGCGGTCAATCTCCATGGGCAATACCATTTATAAAATCTATGCAGCTATGTGGTCGAAAAGAGTACTAGAATAGTGTTCTTCTAATAACAACATATCGTCAAACCAGAATGGTTTTATGCCCAATGATGGGGTATTAGAACATAACTTCCACTTGCAAAATGTCATAAATGAGGCGAAGATAGGTAGAAGGAATTCGTGAATAGCTTGGCTGGATTTTTCTAAGGGCTCAATCCCACATGGGTCGATATTAGAGTCGCTGAAAAATCATAATTGTGGAAATAAATTCTTCGAGGTCCTTGAAGATCTTCTAACAGATAAAACCTCCCAAATTTGTATTAATGGGAATATCTCTTCTGATATGAGTATTAAAACCGTGGTTAAACAAGGCTGTCCCTTGAGTAGCCTTCTATTTAATTTAGCTATTAATCCCTAATCGAAAAATTCAAGGACATTCATCTAACATTGAAATTTTCTACTATGCTGATGATGTAGTTCTAATAGATCAAGATCAAGAGGTTTCGACTCTTCAAAAAAACCTCGACCTCTTGATCTTAGAAGCGGAAAAAATCAATCTTCAACTCAATCCAAACAAATGTTCATCCCTATCTATTCCCAAGGGTGAATAACCAATTGACAGTTCATTCAAGATAAACAACATCCCAATAAGGTTGCTTAGGCGATTGGATATCCAAAAATTTCTATTAAAACCAGTAGGATATAGAGCTATTAAGATGAAATACGGTCTTCGGGAGGTTGTGAAGTTAGGATTGGACATTTTAAAGTCCGAATTAGCTCCATGGCAACGCATTGACGCGTTAAAAAGTTTTATATATTTGTGTTTAAGTTTCCCCATTAATGGGACAACATCTCAAAAAGAACTATGTTGAAGTAGATGACATCTTCAAACCGGAAATTGAGAAACCGATGTATGTGGAACAAGAATGTGCGAATGATTATCTGTATGGACCGTCAAAAATGGGTTGTGTGGGTATACCCAATTGCGGTGAGTTATCTGATATAACAGTAATTGACTCGGCATTCAAATTATTGACCTCTCTGGACGAGAAGATCCAGAGAGAAGCCCAAGAAGTATTGACTGCTACGGTGGCCAAGAGGACCAGAAAAACGGAACAAAAGGTAACCAGCGAATTGAAGGGACGCTACATGTGTGGGTGTATGGTGGACATGGATGTGACATGCAACGGGGGAGAAAACGTATTTACGTTGGCCAGAAAGGCATCCAGGAGAATGAAAGTGGATTGGGAAATGGATAGGAGGAGGTTCCTGCTGAAGAGTCTGACAGAAGTTTTGGGTTAATGAGCGTGAATGTAGGAGATGTCGTTTTCAGGTCGAGTCGCTGGCCCATGTTGTCACTCACTGTATGATCCTATTACGGTCCTGTTTACCGGTACATTTTTGCACATGTGCCCGCGCCATTGGTTTTTGAACATTCTCGAGCTGGCTTTGTCCGCATTTTGTTGAATTGTTTTCGCCTGTTTTGCGAAGTGTTATAAATAATTCTTTTGGTGTTATTTTGCCATTAAATTTTGGAAAAGTTTGTGGGTTCGGTAAGGGAATTTTATCGAAGCCCGTTAAGACAGGTGTTTGCCGATTTCTCCGAGATTTGTTTGAGACTACGTGTATCGTTGATTGGTGAGTTTATTTTTCATTCTTTGCGATCACTCAGGATTGTGTATTCATTTTCCTTTGAATCTTCTTCAGGTTCACTTTGAGATCGATTGTTTTCGCCCCTACTGAAGTTGATTTTCTTCTCCATCCGTTAACATTTACGTCACTGCTGGAACCAGGACGTCACGGGACCCTCGATAGCAACGCCATCGCAGGTAGACAATTTAAACTACTTTATAACAACAATAAAGCATATTTACCATATTTACAACAATAAAAAATATTTCTATTTCAATATTTGCGTTTGCAATTTATTCGCGAGTTATTTATTTTGTGATCAAGGTTTGCGTTGGCCAACCCGTAGGGTAGTTCAATAAAACGCGATATTGTTTAGGCAATTTATTTGTTTAACGCTATCAATTCTCAATCAGTATATTTTTAATATATTCTTTTGTAAATAAAATCACTACTTATTAATTTAACTTCACCCCAGCAACTAGACCGAACCCTACCCACCTTCGGCTAAGAGCAAAGCCCGGAATCTGTACGCATAATTTTAATAATTTATTTTTATGCGTTGCAGTCCATGCGAATGCGATACCGAAGAGGCATAACGCAATAGCTATGCTTCAGAATTCACGCTTACAGGTGGTCTCCAAAGACGAGGCCATTGTTCCTGGGCTTGGCTTACGCCCTGACCTTGTTGTATCGAATACTAATTCTTGATTTGTTATAGACGTTGCGATTCCTTTCGATTCCTCGCAAGCGGTGTTTGACGAAGCAAGAAAAAACAAAATCCAGGAGTACCAAGAGGTCAAGAGGAACTTCGAAGCGACATACGAAAAGATCGAAGTCGTCCCCACCGTTTGTAGCGCACTGGGAAGCTGGGAAAAGAGAAATGGAGAATTCCCCATGAGGTTCTGTACCAGAAGATACCTGGGGCTTTTCAAGAAACTTTGCGTTGCGGACTGCATCAGATGGTCTGGGGATATACAGGGTGTCCCATTTTAATCTATAATTGAGAATATCTCGAAAACTACACATTTTAGGAAAATAAGTTTTAGATAAAAGTTGTAGGGTTTCGAGGGGGAAACAAAATGACGTACCTGTCAACTTCCGGTTTAGAGCGGAAGTGAAAAATGTCAACCAGAAATGGGTTATTTCCAATGTAGACCCACCTTTTTGGCATTGAAAAATGAAAGAGAGGAGAATTTGACGTTCATATATGACTTTAACACTTCAAAAAATTCGAAGATGGCGGGCAAATCTCAGTTACCTGATTTTCACCAAATTAATTTTTTAAGGGTTTTTGGGCTCAATGATCACGAATCTGGAGTTATATTTGCAAAATACGAAGTGGCGTATATAAGATGGCGGACTAAACCTATAAAATTTTCTTTGGATAATTTCAGTCCCTATGTAATTAAGAATATCTCGACCAGTATGTATTCAAGGGAAAATGTTTCAAAAGTTTCACAAGTATGAAATGTGGTCGGCCCATGCTAGGTTGTGGTGAGTTCCTAGAACTTTTTTTTGAAAATGATGATTACTTTTTGAGATATTTCCAATCACATGTAAATTAAAATGATGGAAATTTCAGATATTCAGTAGTCTTTCATGAGTTTAATCCGCCATCTTGTATCTGCCACTTTGAATTTTGCAAATATGACTCCAGATTCGTGATCATTTAGCCCAAAAACCGACATAAAATTAATTTTGTGAAAATAAAGTGACTAAGGTTTGTCCGCCATTTTGAACTTTTTCGAACTGTCAAAGTCATAAATGAACGTCAAATTCTCCGCTCTTTCATTTTTCGATGTCAAAAAAGTAGGTTTTTATTTGAAATAACCAATTTCCGGTTAAAATTTCCCACTTTAGGTCTAAACCGGAAGTTGACAGGTACGCCAGATATTCTCAATTATAGATTTAAATAGAACACCCTGTATATGTAGAGCATCTTTCTGGGCGACGACAGTACGGCGGTCCTGACGAGGGTTTTCCCCTCAGCCGGCAGACTGAAAGTTTCCCTTCGCCCTTGGTCGATTGATGGGATTCCTCCGGCCAGGCCGGTTCTATGAATAGAATAGAATACAATGTTAGAAAGAAACGAAAATTGAAGGCTTTTTTTCTATACGAAGGTGTTTCCCTTCAATACGTAGTTCCTTCTTCTGAAGTGGAGTACCCGTACTTCAATATGGTGTTCGCTAGCCAGATCAAGATGTTAGGGATTCGAATCGTATTTTGATTGTATTCGTGTCTGTTAAAATAATTATTGTGATTATCATTAATTATTCAGTACATCGTTTAAAAAGTTAAAAGTTAAACGAATTGTGATATCTTGGAAAAATCAATAAATCATTTAAATCTGTTCTTATGAGTATCAGTATCTGATACGTCCAGCATGCGGGACCAGTATATTGAACTGATTTTTGAAAATGAGCGGAGGTTACGGGCTTGCTTCACCTCCGCCGCGGGTTGGCCTGGCATTGCAGTGCCGCCGTGATAGGCCCACTTTAATCACCCTAATCGCAGCCAACGTCCAAGTGGGGCGTGGTCAGTCGCAAGAGCGAAAGCTTTTGGACAATTGGGCGTGGTCACTGGTGAGAACAGCCGCATTAGATATGGTCGCGTATTCGTGGCCCGGCCCAGTTTGATATCCTCAACATGATCAATAACGATGCAGTTGGTGGTGTCGATAAACAATTCAGTTACCGTTGTTGTTGTTCCATACGCGCGAAGACGCTGGAAGGCAAAAGCAATTCCTAGGCATACATTTTAAATATTGGAAAGATCTTTTTCGTATTGCGTCTCGTGATGAAATTCCTCTGCGCATCCGTTGCCTGCCGCTCGTGTGTTTCGTTTCAAGATTACTTTTGGGGAATATCTTTTTGGGAAAGACGGGTTTCCTTGGGGTGCTATTTTGCGATCTGTCACATCTCGTCAAGTTATGCGTATAATTTTGCTTCGTCATTTTCTAATTGATCCGTTGCGTACTGAGACAAGGGGCGATATATATATATTCCTCGGTTCTTTCCAACGTCCTTGTTCTAGCTTCAGTTCATACATAACCTACGTCGTATAAGATTCGGAAATTTTTGTTTTACAATTGTAACTCGTGAACTTCTTCATACATTTACAAATTTTTCGCTTTTGTGAGATGTCGTCAATGGATACGTATTATTATTGTTGCCGGAGAGAAAAATCCCATCGTCCTACGCTCTTTGTGGGAAAAATTGTGAAAATAATCAAAGTCCTTCCGTCCGACGTTCTTTGCAAGAAAAAAATGGAAAAATAATCAAACTCCTTTCGTCCGACGTTCTTTGTGGGAAAAATGCAAAAATTAATCGTGCCCGATCGTCGACCAGCGATGACTGGGCACTCTCAGCTGACCGGTTTAGCATCGATGTGGCCGGTCGGACGGGACTATATAGAAAATCAGCGGTTCGTGTTTTTTGACTACTATAGGGGGACATCGGTGCTTCGGCACCGACGGATGCCAAGCTGTCCTGTGCTGTATTTTTGCGTTTTCTCCTACGGGAGACGAAGACCTTTGGGCATTTGACTTGCATGAATCTTGACGTATGAGGTCTCATCGTTGAACGCGCTTCGTCTCGAAAATGCAAAAATATTTCCAAATCGTCTGACCGTGATACCTGGTCACCTGGAGCATTCGGGTGCCTCGGCATCGACGAATCCTCCGGTCTCGAAGCGATTCCCGCTGCTCGATTTTAGCAATGGTGCTACGTTCCAAGACACCGATTGTTGTAACACGGAAAACGAACTCCCCAAGGAAACGAATGGGGCCCCAGTTGGGTCGCGAAAGAGTAATTCAAGACCGAAGATTCGAGTCGAACAGCGGGATGTCGTACTGGGCTCCCTATAATAGAGGGTCGGAGGGTGTACGTCGTTTTTATTAGTTAAAAAACGTCTGTCTTCAGATAAGAACGTCGAAGCAAAAAACCGACAATTTTGGTCTACAGATAAGAACGTCGTAGCAAATAGCCGCCAAATTCGGGTCAGAGATAAGAACGTCGGTGGGGACTTGAACGAAAATTTTCCAAGTGCAGCGCAACAGATAAGACTGTCGGAGCTTCTTGTTTGTCAAACGAGCAGGAGTAGTCCTGATTGTTCGACAAACAATATTTAGTATTAAAAAACCACTTCTGGTGAAAAAATCAAGGAACCTTGGCTTTTTTTATAATGAGTATTGTCGCTAAACTACACATTTTTTGTATAGGTAATTTTTTGATATTTAATTCTTTAATATGTTTCTGATGATCGTATAATAAAATATTTGCTGTCACTTTTTCATCTAAAAAAAAATAAATGAAGTATGCATCAAGAACATGTACGGAAAACAAAAATGTTTTAAATATTCCATTTAAAGTGTTGATAAAAATTCAAACGTGCAAATGTTTTGACTTAAAATGGTGGAAATAGGTGTAAACAAGCTAAATCACGCAAAAATAATTACAATATGAAAAACATATTTGAATGGTTGACAAAAATCTGGAAAAATGTTTTGTTGTCGTAAATTAGTCTTTTGGATGTCCAGGCCTGGGCGAGTGGTTGGGTTCCCTGCCAGGTTGCCTGAACATCGCAAACAATAGATCTGGTCGTCTGTGTATGCCCAGATCTGGCTTGTATAACTGACCGTCCGGCGGATGTGAGGCTCCACCAGCAAAATTGAATTCATACATAACTAACACTGTAATGTATATTTTAAAATTTTGAATATGTCCCAGTTGATGATGAGGAATTTTACAGCCTCTAGAGTCAACGCTCTCTAACTTCTGAACATAATTATCAAAACAGACTCTTTCACTTTTGGTCCATAAGAGTACCAATTACTGCGATGGATGGCGTTCGTCAACTCCATGGACTCGACGTTTATAATTGCAGCAGGAGAACAGCATATTATGACTTGTAACACTAGAGCAATGCACGCTACTATTGACTTGATCTTATGTCCAAGGCCCAAATCAGCTTGAATGGATAAATATATTTCAATGCAAAATGTGAAAATGGTGGCTGAAATCTGTGATAGAAAATGCCAGAAAAAGAACTCTTTCATCACTTCAAAAAATCTAAAACAGATATCATAAGCTAAAGGAAGTTTTTAATTGAGAAAAAATTGGAATACATGAGTTATAGTTTTTGTAATGTTATGTAATGTTTGTTATGTGTGTTACAAAAATTTCCGTAGCACTATCGGTTTCCGAGCAATAGCTATTTTGTTCTTTTTCGGACGAAAACTATTTTCGCTTATAACTTCGGTAATAGATCTAGTGGTGCAACATCCTAAGTAAAACATAAAAATGATAAAATGTGAATATGGAATACAAAAATGCAAATACTATAAGATGGACAATAAATATGTAAAAAACATCTAAAAGGTATCGTTCAGGTATTCCTCCACACCATAATATGCCCGCTGTAAAAAATGCTGCTTTAAACCAGCCCTAAAATGTTGGACTGACGGAAGATCCTTCAATTCATCAGGTAACATATTAAAATAAAACATAGGCATATAAAATATAGAGTTTCTGCACAGTGCTGATTTGGGACATGGTAAATCCATCTTACAAGCGCCTCGAGTGTGGTAAGAGTGTGCATCCCG
>JAUIMX010001059.1:0-10269 GCA_033557805.1 Phaenonotum sp. SLE1380
GAAATAAGTGAGTTTCAGATATTTGAAGTTTTCAAAGTTTGAAAATTTTGTGTGCACTCCCTGTATAACGTAATGATGAAAGTTGAATTAACACCTACTCTCTATGCTCTTCTCTTACTCCACTAAGAATATGAGAGTTCTGTGATGACTAATACAGAAGATATGATTTTTTGAAAATAGGTCTGCAATTGAGAAAATAAATAAATTTTATGTAATATCTCGAAAACTGTGAGAAATAGAGACATACATGTTCCAATAAAAGTACATTATTTTTGAATGCAGAATTGAAATATGTAATAATATATAGGTTGTTCCATTTGAAATAACAAAGTTGTTGTTAGGTTAGTATACAAGAGAACGCCCTGTATACTTGAAAATAATTTCTAATTCTAGTTTTTCAAAATACAATATACCTATCCCTTTGAAATTTTTTTCTAGGTTTAACCGCTTAGGAGTAATCTACAAAGGCGGTTTCACTGGGACGCCCTGGATAAAGGGTGACTAACGTTATACACTTTCGTTCAAGTTCCCAGTTTTAGGAATTTTTTAAAATTTGGTATTAGGCAAGTTTCCTCAGAAAATGAACATTTTCGTGTGATCGCTATACTATTGCAGGAAAAAAACTTGAAATCGTATCAATTCTTCATGTATTCATTCAGATTTGGTAGTAGTACGATAGTCTTGTCATAAGTGATGAAGTAGTTGTAATACAGGGTGATTCAAAATTAGTTACCGAAAATTGAAGGTATGATTAGAAATCACCTGAAACGAGGATTTCTATTACTGAAAAATTTAAATTTTGAATTCGAAATTTCCCAAATTTTCTCTAAATTAAAACTTTTTTGGAGATACTGGTATTGTAACCAAACTAAGGCATTATTCAGGTCACCTCCCATCGTGATGCTAACAGGCAAACCAGGCGTATTTTCAGGTAAATGGATCTGTGAGTAAATTTATGTCTTTTTCGCTCATTGACCGCTTGACAACTGGCACGCGTCTTTTACAATGCTCAAAATGTTGGAAATTTGTAACTTTTTTATAACTCTCTAACTAATTGTCCGATTTGCAAGTGGAAAACGACAATTGGCTTAGAATAATGTTTATAACAACCCGTTAAATTTTCGGTAACTAATTTTGAATAACCCTGTATTTTCAATTTAGGTAATATGCAATTGAGAAACAAATCACATTAGAGCTTATATCTCAAAAACTGCGAGATATAAAAAAATGGTACCAAAATGAAGTTGCGATATTTTCCAATGAAGATTAGAAAATTGTGATTGAAAAGGTTTTCTATTTGAAACAGCAGAGGACAGCCATTTTCGGCTGCAAATATTTCATTTTCAAAGACAATATGCATCTTATCTTTCAGTATCAAATTTTCAGAATTCTATAATAATGATAAAAAGCTTTCGACGGAAATGTTACGCGAATCACCGTTATATACTAGAACTTTACCTTAAGTGTTTCTTGAGCATCAAGATACCACATAGAAAATATTGAAAATTCAATTCAGTAACAGAGATATCAGTATACCGATCGTGATTAATACATATGGAAAACTCGTCTGTAGGCTGAAATCTATTTACATAAGTTAATGTAACATTTCACATATACCAACTAATTTGTTGCTTATCGATTAGGAGGCGTACCTAGCCATTGTCCTTTTGAATAAAACAGTTATATTAAGAATTAAGCAGTTTAGCGATATGTCGTGTGAAATAGAGGCGTTATTAACACTTATCGGTACTTGTTTACAGTCTTTTTATAACCACCAATAACGTCGCTTTTTGTCGCATTAAATTATATGTGGGCTCAACACAGATTATGGCTTTACTTTTGTGTAATGACATTAATAACTGTACACACTATTACGTATAATGTGTTCGCGTGTGGATATGAACTGTTAAAACTAGTACATTTCTTTTGTACCGGATGTTTTTTTTGCAAATAGTATTATTCTTAAAATGTATATTACTGAAACTTATTGCACAATTGATTAAACATTGGATTCTCTTATTCCTTTTTGGATTTACCTATGACATTTGTTTCCTTGGAATTTAAGGATATTGAAATTAAACTCGTATGTGACATTTCGGCATTCCGCTTTTCTCAAACTATAAAGAAAATATACTTTTTTAGTATTATTATTATTTTTTTAATAATTTCAATTATAAAAATTGCGAATAAGCATCATTACTTTGAAATAACAGATGAAACAACAATCGTGAAGGCCAATTCACAAACAGTTGAAATTATGTATGTAATTGAAGTGATTTGAGTTTGAAACAATTATTTTAGTTAAACATAGAATATTTTTGGAACATTCATGCTTGCATCAAACTATAAACGGGGGAATCATGCATGACAATCTACACAATGCGCAAGTCAATAATCTTTGTAATATAATCTATTTCCTGTCAAGTAATATACTATAGGTTATAGATATAATAATAATAGGTACAATTTGAATGAATGTAAAGTGACACCATATCCAAATATACAATACAATACAATACAAAACAAATCAATGAAAAGCAGCGTTACATTTATTCAATATCTAAAATTTATGCAAATCTCAGTATTTTATTATCATATTATAAAAATTTATCGGTCTTTATTTAAAATTACACTCCTTATTCAAAATTTCTACGTTTCTATATCTATTGGGACAAGCAAATCACCTAAAGGTGTCTAACTGAACTGCTAACAACGCCACCGAAACGTTTTCAGGCCTACTACTAAAAAGTTTCTTTCTGGAAAAACTGAGTGCACCCCAGATGTAAAGGAGAGCACTCTGTTTTTATCTGTGGTAGTAGTATTCATAAACTGCGGCGCAATCGCGATCCTGACCAGAATATGAGATTCAGGGTAACATAATTTCAATTCACTCATGAAAACAAGTTACGCAAAACAAGCCAATGATATAATTAATAGTAAACACAGTTATAACAAAACCGAATAGTTAGCTTCGAACACAATAACCTCCCGACCTAAACTTTTGTTTTCATTTGTTATTGAGGTTGATTTATTAAATTGTTTTTCTATTTTTGCAATCACTGATTGCATCTCAGGGATTGAGTTGTAATTTCATTAGCGTAGCCGAGAACGGGACTGTAATTTTCGGTAGCTATGTTAATTAAGTCACGAACTATGACCAAACTCGACCTTGTTCTCCAGTACGAAGAAAGAAATTGCTCCCAGCCATTTATCCGAATTTTGTCGGCTATTTATTATTGTCTGCAATTGTCCGTATCAGCTGTCATGGTTTTGATATTAGAAAAAAACTGTAACCGACAACGGGGGTTATGTAACAACTAAATGTTCGCATTGTACGACAAATAATGTAAAATTACTTGATTGACTTTCAAAACAATACGTGACTAAGTATTCTCTGTTGTCGAATGTTCCAAATATGGGTTACAACCGGGCTGAAACAAATCGATAAACAAGTTTTTGAACTGTACGAGAAAGACTATTGACAAAGTCAATGTTGAAAAATCAAATTATAATTGAATTGAGAACTCTAACATACGAATATGGGGGTCTATTCTTGACTTAACGACATTCGTCAACTAAACCCATTTGAAACCTATTATGACAGTTGACAAATGTCCACTCTGAGTTGCCAGTTGGCGATTTTCAATCTCGAGAATAGACTATGAAAAATTCAATTTACTAACCTCGTTAGTTATAGTGATCATTACTAGCTTGTTAATTAATAAACTATTTTTTCATTCTAGTTTTAGAGCAAAATCGTATTTTCATGCTCTAAGTTATCAAAATCGCTGCAAATCAATGAAATTACAGCAAAAATTTAATAACGTGGGTATGGTTTTGTGTATAATATTGATTTTAACTTGGTTGGAAAGGAATTTTTGTCAGGAATTCAAGTATGTGTCATTTGTGTACCTTTCCCTTTTCAGAAAAAAAGATGACTCTACTTCCGGTTGAACCAGAAATCTCCTTGAAGAAAACGCAGCCTATAAGTTCGAATTACAATTGATTGGATGGTTTTCTATATGGATTGAGTGACTACATAATTTGCTTCACTCGATATAAAGCACCTCATTGACTGCATTTATTAATGATAATTTTAGTGAAAAATAAGATCCCGTATTCGGATATTCTGAATTTCATTGGAGAGTTTCCATGAATCTTCACAATTGTTCCACTATCCCGTATATAAAAAAAATTGGTAAAAGTAGTTTGAATAAACAATAATAAACGTGAAAATAGATTGTGAGTATTGAGACGTTGTTGTAGGTGTATAGCGTAGACATCTTGCTATTGTTTTATTTTATGAATATGTAATTCGCGACACGTTACTGAATACATTTACCTAAATATGCACAAATTATCTTGTAAGAAAATTTAAGGAAAAAATCGCCAGGATGATGTCACACACATATGAGAACTTAATAAAACTTGGTAGAATTTACATAAGTAAATAAATTAGTCGTTCCCTAACGTATCGCTGTACATTTTAAGGAAATTATAAGCGTGTCAAGTCGGCATAAATTTTGTTTAAGTAAAATCTAGGAACACGTGTTAATGGATGTTTAATTTATAGATTTTTGTTTGTGTTTTGTTTTCACCTGTATTTCCTGTTCTAGTCTCAACGAATTATGGGAGTATTTTAAAGCCTATGTGAAATCGTCGAGGTTAAAAATCTTTCACTTGACGAATAGCCATCATTTGAAGAAGATAACAAGTGAAGTTTTATTTCAATTTTGATTTTACGAGTTTCAATTCAATTTCTTTTTCGTGAAAGAAATCTATATATCCGTATTCGTTCAGTACGAGTCTGAAAAAAATTTGCAAAATAAATAAAGACATAACATTGGAATATGAACAATGTTTTATTACTAGTATTAGAAACGCGTTCAAATTTAGAAACGGGTGCAAAATTATTGTCTTGATTATTTCATTTCCATGGGTATTGGTTCCAATTTACAGTAAAGGATATGTTTTTTCGGTAGATAAAAACAAATAGCATTTCTGATTCCTATTGTTTGTTATAGAGGCGATGAATATGTATTGAATATCGAAATTAAGAAATTACAAACCGCTAGATTCTATATCTTTCATATCTTTCAACTCTGGGATGCCGCCATTTCAAGTTCATTTATTTTTGTTACTATTTTATCTTGACTTATGTTAAACTGTCCAATCTACGGATAGCCATGTAGATCGGTTTACTAATTTGAAAGTATTATTATTGTGTTGATATGATTATTACTTTAAAATATAAACCATACAGTTTGAAATTATCATAGTTTGCATACTTCCAACATTTTTTTACCATTTCCAATTTTGTACACAGCAACTAAAAAAAAACTACCTAACATTATAATGAAAATTTCGGAGTTGCCATTATATTTTGTAAATCATCCCTACAGATTATTTGCAGTTATAACGTTCTTCCATTAAATTAATGATTAATTCCAATGCAAAACTTAGAACTTTATGAAAATACATCTAAGAAAGGTTCATGCAAATGTGGGAAAATTAGAAGTTCATATTATGTGCCATGCATTTCGTGGAAGAACATCCACAAAAATCATAAAAAGCCTCAATAGAATCAAGCACAACTGAAATATTTACAAATTCCTATTCTCAAATTAATTTCAGTTTAAGTAGGGAAGAATGCAATAAAATAGGTAATATTTGCCAACTTGCATACGAAAAACTATTGTTATGCTATTGTTAATTACAGAATGAAGAAGAAGTCAATTTCAATCTACTTTTAGTTTTATCATATTCTTTTAATAAGGATATAACGCAAAAGAAATATGTATATGGTCCAAACAACCACTACCACGTAAACATTCACTCTGCCAAAACTTATTGGCAATTCAATTATTAAATGATATTTCAAGCCGATAATTCAATTCGTTATGAGTTCATCTCAAGAGCATCGGCGTGGTCCTCGGTGCCCAGGTTAAATTTTCAACCATATAATTTTCGAATGCTCAATGCCTTGTAATCATACTAATATGGAAGCATTTTATATCGTTACCGATGTATATAGTACTTCATTACACCCTATTATTGAACAACAAGAGTTGAAGATGTTTTATGCAGATAATTTTCAAGTTATATTGCTGATTATTCCAGTTGTCAGGTAATATGAGATTCGTTTCTAGAAAAAAATACAGGCGAAAAATATTTGTTTTCTAACAAATCCTGGTGGTTATATCAAAGGCAGGTTTTTGAAACTCAAGGCCATGTGGGAGAAATGTTGATTAGATGAATGATATCAAGTGTATATCATCAGGAGGTACTCTGGAATCAAAGCAAAGGTTGCAACAACTGTTGACGAATGATCTGTTTTTCCATATAACAAATTTACTACGAAAAGCGGTGATAGGTGATGGTGATATTTTGTTTATGAGCTTATAGTCCCAGAACCAATCAATTTTGTAATATTGGGAATAATCAGGAAGAACACTCTTTATTGGCATGATGTTTCGTTCTGATGTTGTCGTGATCTTGCACGAGTGTGAAGCCAGTCGTCCACCTAAGCTGGAGCGGAGCGGTACCGAACGGAATCTACACTATACTGTGTTGACATAGCTTGGTTCCCGTCGTCCACCGACGCTGCGCGGAGCGCCGCTAGTTGACAGCTGACTACATAACCTATTTCGTTTATTTACTACCAGCGGTATGACGCAAGTGCTTTGAATACATGTTGAACTTGATGACAAAACCAAGCTACACGCAAAATAGGATTTTGAAGTTAAATTTTGCATTTCAATAAATAAAATAATACAACCAAATTATTGGATGTCGAAGATGAATACATACGCTAAGTTTTTTGGAAACGATGTGCCTCTATCTAATTTAAGAACTTTCAAGACAAACATATTCAGCTCCTGTTGATGCCAGAATATTTAGCGAAATATAAATATTGAGAATGAAGAAGGCTTTAGTGTAAAACGCTTCGTTCTTTCATTGGGCTATAACCCCTTAAATATAAGTGAATTAAAAATGAATTGAAATGATGATAAAATAAAAAAATAAATGTTTGGAAAAAATGTAATGAAATGAGATACATTCAATTTGATTAAGGAAAAACATGAAATTAGGAAAACACAGGAAGACAAAAAAAAACAATTAGAAAATTAACTAGATTGATTGGTATATACGAATCCGAAAAAAAGCTAATACGAATTTGTAGAGTAGTAATCACTAAACACACACTAGAATTGAAGTCTTCGGAATACTTATCGTAGTGGTATTAAAATCGATGCGTCAACTCTGTCGAACAGGTATCGATCCAATATCGTTGGAAAGACGTAGTAGAATACCAAGTTTGCAATATCCATCAAGAAAATTAAAAATACGTGATAGCATGTCAAAATTCTTCATTACATTCACAATTGGACATGTTTTGGTCCGTAGACTATCTTCAGCAATCGTAATCAAAGTTAAACAAAATTGAAATAACTAAACTAATTAGCATGATGACACAAGATCAATATTACAAAGCAAACTTTATAATTTTCACAGTGACAGATGTCAAAGATCAGAACTGACTTAGATCTGACCTTTGACACCTGCTATCGTGGAAAATTTCAAAGATTTCTCTATAATATTGATCTTGTGTGATCATGCTATTTACAGTTTATTTATTTTAATTTTGTTGAGCCCTGACTAGGATTGCTGAAGATGGTGGTGCGGACCGAAACATGTCCAATTGTGAATAATATTAAGAATTTTGACAAGCTTTCACGTATTTTAAATTTTCTTGATTGATATTTCGCTTGTTGAAGACGCTTTAGAAAGAACATATAATTTGCAATATCAGTCAATTTCTGGTCTAACTTGAGAAATTTATCACTGAAAGAAAAATACGAAATCAGTTTAATTCCGCAGTTATGTGTTTTCTGTGCCACTTTGTTCTTGAATTTTATAGTCTTGAAAGAATATATGAGCAGTGAGTAGGAATATTATATCAGCATTCAATTATTCTAAAAAACCATAATAATAACACAAAGTAATTATACTCATACATTAACACTACTTAATGATTATTACAATTACACAGTGCAATTTGTATCACTTTCAAAGTGTGAACGCCCAAATAAAAATTAATACTACTTTGCATGCCATTGAATAAATCTCGATATTTTCCTGCGTCGTATTCTTAGGGATGAATTTTGTACTTTTGCTCTTTAAATTTTCAAGGGGCTGCTGTTCAATATCCCGACCCAGAAATTGAACTAATATCTATATGGATTCAGTAAGTTTGGGTAATTTTAGGATTTTTGAAACAATGAAATTTGCGGATTTTTCGGAAATGAGGCTAAAATTAATTACTGAAATCATCCCAAAGTAGCCCCTAAACTAGGCAAATTCTCGTATGTGTATCATGAGTTGCCTATGATTTATATAGACGATTAAAATTCTTTGTGTCTAGTTCACATTATTTAACTGACAGAGTTTGGTTCTTGGTTTTTTGGTGAAGTGTGATGATGAAAAACTGGTTCTGTTGTGCTGCGACCGTAGTATTTGCTTTCTTATCAGAAAGTTTAAGCTGCAAATTCCAATTTACTGCTATTCTAGTGTCATTGTGTTACCAATACACCAACATACAATAGTTAAATTCCCAAATAAACCATCGATGCCGGAAAAAACGACATCGGGAATTAATGTTTCCTCCGCAAATGTTTTCGCTTGGAAAATTTTTTCGAGCCTACTTTTATGGGGTTTTCCAAAAATTACGTCAATCGGAGTGGGTCGGGATATTGAACAGCTACCTTTCAAGAAATACTAATCAGCTTGAATTATATCAAGTTTTTGCAAAACATAGTTTTTTCGGTTTTCTGAGAAAAACTTTAAATACATTACAAGCATTTGACTGATCCTTTTGTGGTTAACCGTGTGACGCTCGCTGCCCTGAATTGAACTTAAACCATATAATTTTCGTACCTGACTACATAGTAATCAAACTGATAATATATTGAGAGATTTATTGAAGCTCTCTATATCGTTGCCGACCTATAGTACTTTATTACGGCACAGTTATAAATTGCGAGTATTTAGAACGATATGCTCGTTTAATTTTATTGCGAAATCTCAAATATATGTGGTTAGATTCTTTCGAAAGTCAGTTGGCTTCTTCTGCTTCCATTAATATGTAAATTAGTTATGGTAAATTACCATGATAAATTTCTGCTTATGCACATCTTCTTAAATCACAAAAAATAGTTTGTTTGGTCGCAAATGCATTTGATGTTAGACTTGGAAGATTACCGTAAAATCTCGAGTATAATACGCACTTTTTTACGCATTTTAAATGGCAAAAATGGGGGCGCGTATTATACTCGAGTATCGCCATTCTTATGTCAACTTGAAAGAAAATCACTTGTGATATAAAATATAAAAATAATAGCTGTATTGAACCTTGTTTTACACGTAACTTGCGTTTACCTACAATTCGTGAAATTTCATTCAATAATTATGATCAATTTTTGAATAAAATACCTAGTCCGTATTATATTCGAATATACTTTCTTCCAAAAATTGAGGGACAGAATAGGGGTGCGTATTATGCTCGAGATTTTACGGTATCTAGAGTCTAAGGTACTTATTAGTTACAAATGTTTTTGTTTTTGTGACTGTGTTCACTACATAAGTTTAGTTGCTTTTGCATTTGCCTGAACATATTAAGATTAGTTTGAAGGGCTTCAGGTTGGTTTTTAAAATTGTGGTCTAGTGAGTAAAATTCGGGTGTACCAATAGTCATGTAGATGATTTTGAGCTTGAAGTACTCATCTTAAAACTAAAGTTTGTAAAAGTAAATTACTAACATCGATATTTACCGACAATTTACATTTTTTTAGACGAATAAATTGGTACTGCATTGGATTGAGTGGAAAGAAATAATAGCATTTTACTAGCAATATAATTTATTTATAACAAGTCAGGATTTTTTGGCATCAAGTTTGACATTTCAAATCTCAGACCAACAAACAATTAAACGCAGCACGCACGTCCAAGCTCCATGTATTTGTTTTGTTACAACATATGGAGAATGAAGGGGCCATGGCTTGGGCACTTGATTTATCAAAATTGTGGAGGGGTTTAGTACCCCGACAATCCGTAAGAGCCGCTATTTATTTAAAAGAATAATTAATTATGAATTCTTAAAAGAAGAAGAAGCTCGGAAGTAGTTTCCGGCGAAGTTACCGTGGTTACCATGAATTTTGTTTATTATCAGTTGTCAAACGCGCGCGTCTTGCTTCTGCCTTACGTTTGTGA
>JAUIMX010000105.1:0-15850 GCA_033557805.1 Phaenonotum sp. SLE1380
GATCCACTGTGAGGGCCCGGCAACCATCATCTTGCACGACCGTATACGCCCGCACAAAAATCGGCTCCACTGTGCGGGCAGCCTTATCGTGATGCAACACCCACTTATCTTTGATGTTTGGTCTCACACAATGACCCTTTTTCGAAGTCCTTCATTAACCTCTCGATAAAAGTGTCGATTGACCGTTTGATCTTGGGGTAGAAACTCTTTGTGGACGATTCCGTGGATATCAAAAAAACAAATCAGCATGCATTTGATCTTTGACTTCGCTATCCTTGCCTTTTTTGGCCTCGGGGAGGTTGAAGCGTGCCACTTCATGCTCTGGCGTTTAGTTTCTGGGTCGTACTCAAACACCCAAGACTCGTCACCACTAATGACACGTTCCAGGAAATGGGGGTCATTTTCAATTGAATTCAAAAAGTCAAGGCACCTTTCCTTCCTGATGTTCTTCTGGTCTTGCGAAAGGTTCTTTGGAACCAGTTTTGCGCAGATTTTTCTCATCCCCAATTCATTGGTCAAAATTTGATGAACGGTGGTGTGAGTCAAATTTAACTCTTCCCCGATCATTCTGACTGTCAACCGACGATCTGAACGCACAAGATTCCGGATTCTGTCGACATTTTCATCGGTTCTTGAAGATGGAGGCCTTCCGTTTCGTGGTTCATCTTTAATAGACTCTCTTCCTTCTGAAAATGACTTAAACCACCGAAAAACCTGGGCTCTTCACAAAACACTATCTCCATAGGCCTGCTGAAGTTTAAGCAGAGTTTCCGTTGCACTGTACCCAAGTCTGAAGCAAAACTGATAGCACACCGTTGCTCGAAATTGATGTCATTTATTTTTAGAACACAATAGAAAAAACTGTTTCACAAAAACAATCGCTAGGCACAACCAAATGACTCGAGCGAGGTCAAACTCGTACTGAAGGTAGATAACATGTTCCTCTGCCGCCCCACCAAGCCCCGCGCTTTCAGTGTTACCAGATCAATTTACAGATCTCGTAAATCCCCACTATCAACTCCCTATGAACAGATGTATTGAAATTTGTTGAAAATTATTCACAATTGTCACTCAGAAAAGAAATTATCACAAAACACATCTGCTTTGAGATCGCCTGTGTACCATACTGATTATTTGAATATCACCTTTGTAACTGCTGTTGCATAAACCGAAGTTTCTTTTCAATTTTCAAGTAAAGTGTTGCACAACAAAATCAACCAAGAAAAATTAAAAATATTAAAACTGGATTATAATATTTGTCTATAATTAGGGTTGTATTTGATGTCTGTATTTTCATTTAAACTGTAAACATTTTTATCTTTTTTGATCTTGTCCACTTCTAATATTTCTAGTAATATTTGTATATGTCTCTTGTTACACCTATGTAATAGCTCAATGTTTTCCTTATTGAGATGATGATCATGTTCGTGCTAGTATATATCTACAGCTGATTAGTTGAAATCTTCTTCATACATTTACCCAATCTTCTGCCAGATTTTTTTTTCATTGTCAAATACCAAAAGTCGACACATTTTGTAATATCACTCTATGAAGTATTGAATAATTGCCTGAATTTATAACAGTTTGTTTAATAAAATGTGAAGTATTTCTTACATCCTCATTTTCGTGGTTATATAAAAGTATTTTCTACATATTAACCATTTGGCTAATTTCGATACATTATATTTATTATCAATTTTGCACATGTAAATTGATTACTGAGGATATTTATCACATATCTGGGATAACTTCAATGGGTCACTAATAATCTGAAATCAAACAAATGAGAATAGGAGCAAACGTAAATTCTGCGAAAAAGTGAATAAAGTTTTTTACTGAATAGAGCTCATCTTATGAGCGGAACATATTTGAATTCCTCATGAAGATAAAATGGTTCCACTACACTGAATTCTGATCGATTCTATTAATTTTTTTCCTGAAAGTTTTCGATTTATTGTCACCTTGGAGAAAATGTAATTTCAGTTCAAATTTGTTTATCAACCAAAAATAATCAACCAACTTATTTCATAGTTTACGTATAGAATAAAACTATAAATGAAATTTTATACCGCCAGGTCTTGTACATTTTCCCAACTTACTTAAGTTAATAACTGGAAATAACAAAGAGCTAGTAATTCTGCGGAAAAGTTATATTTAGCAGATGTTTCTTGGAAAAAAGTGATATTCTATTTACCGCTAAGAAGAAAGCGGTGTCTGGAATAATATCGCAATTTTTCCTATGCAACCTTAATGTTTCAAGAGAAATACCAAAAAAGAAACCTATGAAAGTATATCATCCCAAGTCAACAATTATGAGAGTTGTTCCACAGTAATTTCATATCACTAATGGCTGTGTTCCGCGCTCGAAAAAACCCTTGAGGTAGATGGTGGGTCGTTTAGAAAGATGGGACAAATATTGCCGGTCTACAGAATGTCTCCCGCTAACCATTAAACTAAGGAACTGTGTTCCGCGTTCTTACCAAAGCGTTCGCGTTCTTGTGCTAGTTGTATAAGTCGCAGGGGTTTTTATTCATACGTTTTATTGCATATTTACTGCGTATTTTCATAAGCGAAAACGATTTAGATGCATGTTTGCTTCTCCATTGCCGCTTACAAAACTCTCCTGTCTTTATGTAACTTGCCTCCGGTTACAGCTTTTATCTCCGCAAGTTCATACTGATTCCTTCTTTCACTGTGTTATTTACGTCGGTGGAAAGCCACTGTATTTTCAACGCTCCGCCGCCAACGCGCGTTATCTATCTACCGGAATCCTCAAAAATGTGCTGCTTTTCCTTTTCTCTCCTTTTTGGCCATTTGACTCTGACAATTCTGCAACATTCGCGAGTATAATGGCGGAAATAAAACTTTTTTGAGGGTAAGTTGGGAATATTAGTTTATTTTCGTCATATTTTATGCTACTGACAGCAGAGTAAGTAGTCAAGTTCAAGAAAATTTTCTTTCATTATAGTGTACCTTACGTTTTACTCTTAGACATTAGTGATAAAAAAAGTGATTGCAAACGAAATTGATTCTTTTGAAATGATTCATTTGTGGAGTTTTTAGAAATATGAACTCAGAATAGTAATATATTCTAGTAATTCAACTCTGGAAATGAAAAAGATTTTGCCTATACAGGGAGAGTTTTTATAAATTGACCAATCGTTAATGAAGCTGTGACAAGCGTACCCAAGATGGATTAACGCGTCGTGGGTAGGAACCCCATTCGCAGCGGGCATTCATCAAAAGGTTCGTTTTTATGGCTTGAACAAAACAGTATTTTGTAAAGCCATAGTTCTTTTTATGTACTTTTGTACAAAGGAATGGGATAGATTCTTTCAATGGATCAAAAACACAATAATCTACTTTACCTGAAACTATCAGAATAGAGTAAATTTGCCGAAAGGGAACCTAGTTCAATTGACCGGTACAAGTGGAAATGTAAGCCATAAAAACGAATCTTTTGAAGAACGCCCGCTACTTGTTGATTTGTTTTGGTTACGCTTATCACAGTTTGATTAACGATTGGCCAATTTATAAAAACTCACCCTGTATATAAAGAGAAATTGAGACAAATCACGTCATCAAACCAATAATTATTACGATTGTGGTTTTATTATTGTCCGTATGAAAATTGCGGACAAGGATTTTTACGTTACAATAAAAGTTATACTTGTAACTACTCCAACGTTTCGACTTCTTTATCAAGTCTTCGTCAGAGCTGATTCATTGTTTTAATTGAATTCAAAAACGTGTCCCTTGTTATGAGTGCTGGTTTCCTCATAATAAGGGACACCTGTTCAAATTAAATTGTAATGATGTATCAGCCCTGAGGAAAGCTCAGTAAAGAAGTCGAAACGTTGAGTTGATACAAGTCTCTATTTTATTGCAACCCGAAAATTCTTGTGTGCAGACCAAATAAACATCAATTGTTGACATTACATGACATTTGGAAATAGCTCAAATGAATTCCTGCACCAATTTATTCGGAAAATAGAATATTTCCTAATGAACTTATTTGACTAATAAATTACTACGACAACACATAAGAGCTGTGAAGGTTGTCATGGCAATTTATTAGCCAAATAAGTTTATTAGGAGGTGAATCTTTTGGCTCTTTATCTAATAATATATTGAAAATTTTCCGTCTATACACCTGTATCACTGCAATATGAACATAGTCGTAATTCATTATATTCTCTGTATACCTACAAAATAAAAGAGTACTCTCCCAATTTGCCTTCTTTTGTTATATTGTTTGTATACTTATTCATTATAGGTCATATTCATTCAACAAAATAATGGTTTTCTCCCTTTAAGAGTAATCAAATGACAAATAATTAATATATCGTAGTTGACACAATTGAATATTGTAATTATTTCCATGTGATGATATTGATTATCCCTAATAGGTTGGGCGGTAGCTCGGTGTTTGAGTCCTTATCTACTGTCCTGTGGCTCACTGGTTCGAATCTTCTCATAGATAGATATTTTTCTATAAAAAATGCCTGTCAGTATAGAAGGTAAACTGTAGACTTGGGAAAGCCGAGCAATAGGTCTCCCCAGGCGAAAAAGAAGCAGGATATAAATGATTAAAAAGTAAGGTATTTTGAAGGTCACTAAGGTCCTGTCATATCGCAATCCTCTGTTCCCGGATATGAATATAGCCCATTATTTCAATGAACTTTCCATTTCCACTCTAAGTTCTTTAACATTTGCAAATTCAATGACAATTGTTTTTGGTGGAGATACAGTTGATTGGGATAATGGGTACCTATTGCACCAATTTTATTCAAAATGTAAGTCTACTGATTACCAGTCATTATAATATTGAATGTACTTTGCATGGCAAGAAAATTGAAACAGAGCATACCAGTTTCCGATCTCCATTTTTACAAAAAAACCCAATATCATAATGGTTTTAGATTGTATTACAAAATTATATAGGCCCACGTTAAATAAATCTGAAAAGTAATGAATGTTGAAACAAATGAATTGGTCAATTACTGTTATATTTGCACTCGAGTTCCCGCCAATTAAATAAATTATGATGAAATAACGATATAATTGTTCATTACGTCTATTGTTAATTGAATAAACAATAGACAAGAAAGTAAAAGTACCTAATTTTGCTGAGACAAACAATAGTTGGTATATGTGATTTAGAAAATGCACCTACTTCCTCAACTAAGTCTTGACAAGATCTGAAATGTAAATTTTGTTGTTAATTCATTAGACACCTATTTATTGTATATTTTTTGCTAATTAATAAATATTTTGTTTCAGGTAAGGATTCTATTTAATTCCATATTGGTAAGTTCTGATATGGGAATCTTAGATGTACAGATTTATTGCAACCTGCGAAATAGTGGTTTCTACAGACCACGGACGTCTATGTACAGACTGTCCTTTTGAAATCGTCTCCTATGAGTATCTTGCTCATTATTGCAGACAGAAGAGAGTGCAAATGCTGTTGACTCAAATTTTCCCAACATCTGTTACCATTTTGAACATTAATTTTAAAAAATATACATTTATTGTTTTTATGTTATAGTTCGAGAAGTTGGTAACGCTGATGGTATTTCCCAACGACATTTTTCGCTCCTACAATACGGTTACTTGAAACCTGCATGCCAATCGACACGGTTATTATTTGTCTTGTCAATATTCCACAGTATGTGTGAACTAGTCGAGCGACACACACTGGTATAAATGAGTAAATAAATACTAAATTTGAATTACATTTCTCCTCCTTCTTCCGTTCTCTAGAAAACTGGCATTGCAAATTTCTTTTTTCCTACATCACATTTCTCAATATTAAAATAACCATCCATTTTCAAGTCTATCACGCCCTTTGTTCCTATTTTTGTATAGTGAGTCAATTGGCTCTCACAATAAAGTACGATCATTAAGTATTTCAATAAAAGAAATTGTTCGTCACTTCAATCCATCATAAATATAAGTATGGAATAAATTTGAATGAAGTTAATGAAAAAAAAGGCCTGAAAAATAGAACAACACGCTCCAACACGTCCACACTACTAAGGCAAGGCGCAAAGTGAGATGACATGACACGAGGGACACGACGCCTACGTGAGGTGGCACGGCTAGTCAAGTCACTAGTCAATTTGCGCTGTTTCAATGGTTTCGATAGGTTACAGAAACAAGAGCTGTGCTGTGCCACCTCACACGTGCTATACGTGTCTCAATTTGTGCCTTACATAATGACGAATCAACTCTCTTAAAGCGGTACAAACGTGATTAGCCAGCAACATGCCCACACTTGTACGATGGTATTGCTCGACCTGATCGATCGACACTATTCATCGTAGTTTGGACGCACCTTGATCTATTCAGACTTTACTCCATCTTCAATAATGGGGTCTATTCTCGACTTGACGACATTTGTTAACTAATTGTCAAATATTTAAAAACTTTTGTGGCAGTTGACAAATGTCCACTCTGAGTCGCCAATTGGCGATTGTCAACCTCGAGAATAAACCCCAATGAGCGAGATTCTCATGAGAGACTGGGACAGTCGAATACGAACAACAACAAGCAAAATTGTTAAACACATCGAAAATACACTTGCTGTGGAATCTAAAATAAACTACGTAGGTTCATTGTTGAAGATAGGAGAATATTTCTGATTTTACGATAATTCTTTTCATTTTATAAAAACAAACGATTGACAATGAACAATTCATTAGAAAATTGACAAAATCAATCCAGAAAAGCACTCTTTTCCGGTTGAAGTCAACAAAATACTCTTCCAGCCCTTCATTCTTCCTCCGAGTAACTACTTTAAAACTGCATTTTATCACTATAATGAATTTTTATTCCTTAATCTTCACTTATACTGCTCAATATTCAAATTGAATCAATGATAAATTAATATACCGAAACAAATTAAACGTGATATGTATTGTATATTGCAATATAGGGCACGTATGAAAGGACCAAATTCAACTTATAAATAAATCAATACCGTTTAATACATGATTGCTTTATTAATGCGATCCAATCATTTTTCAACCTGTCTAGAAATGTATAAAATATACCTTCCCTTGTCTAAATACTGGACGTTGAGCTGCGTTTAACGTATACTGAATAATAGAATGCGCCGACAGAAAAAAGTAAAATTAATCAACCTATGAATTTTTATGACAGATTTCATTTTTAAGTACAAAAGCGAAAAATTAATTCCGCTTGAAATTTGTCGCGAAAATAAAAGGGCCGCGGCGCCCACCAATGAAAACGGATCTACCAAAGCGCTCGAAAAGAAACCTGTCAGAACCGGGCCATGTGTTTATATTAAAGTGTAGTCCATCGGAAATTTATACGAGTCGACGTTGACGAACCTGTTATATCCCGGACTAGCAAAAAAAACCTCGGGAGGCGAAGCATCGAAGTGAAAACTGTACGGTGGACGCGAGGTCCAAGGGGGATTCACGCAAAAACGATATCGGACAATAAATAGCTTTACTCTTATGTATAAACGTGCCTGAAAAGCAATTTAGCGTGCCCACAAATCTCACGATTCATCCACACTACGAGAACCAATATTCCTTTTTATGAATCTGAAATCTTCTTTATGGTTGTCATTTTTGCACTGATTCATAAAAGCGAGAGTTTATGTACCCTTCTATACGTAGTCCAGCCATAAAAATTATTTTTGAAATTTATTTCTCAATTACTGCACAACCACTCATGCTTTGATTTTTTGATATCGACAATGTTTGTACGCAAGCTTGCACATCAAATGAGATGCCGAATTGCCGATACGACCCATTCTAAGATATTATTGTGTTAATGTGCTACTTTTTGGAAATTTTGCGATATTTGCTCAAAAACCAGACAAATTTCATATAATTTGCAATGAGTTCATAGGTCAGAGATTTTCTCATTCATCAACATTCAAAAAATTTCAAAGTTATTGTCTACAGAAAGGTAGAAAATGCTAGATTTTGCAGCTTATTTCTTAGTCGCATTGTACAACGGGCTTAGGGAAACGTCAAAATAAATGCCTACAGGAGATTCTCGTGTTTTCGAAATTTTACTAAAAGTAACTGCAAGAAGTTCAGTACTATAAAATGGAAGAATGAAGAACCATCTCTTTGCAGGAAAAATGCAATTCCGTCAGAATGAGGAATTGGGTAGATAATTTCACTTGAAAATGGAAAATATTTTTACAGTCTTAGCTCTGTGAATCGGACATGCAAATATCAGCAGTCACATGATTAGGAAAAAGCACATTTTCAAGTTACCCAACAATGATTAAATATTTATGATTCCAAACCTCTGATCAATCGTATGGTTGAAAAGATTGGAAATTTTTTATTGGTGATAATAAAAATACGTATGTATATCATTAGACAAATCAACAAGAAAGGTTATGGAAGTCAGATTATTTCATGCACATTCCAAAAATGTCCATGTGACAACTGTCTGATGGAGCACCTCAATACCGTTGTAACTTAGAATGGGCCATATTGGCGTATTAAATGTGCAATCCAGAGTGCGACGTATGCAATTCTGTAATTATGCCCTCACCCTCCATGAAGGTTCAAAATAACCCGGCATGTGCTGTAGATTTGTAAAAATTTCAAACTTTTCAAAATTATGATTATCCCAGCTAGGATAACGTCGCGACGTTATCCTAGCTTGGATAATCATAACTTTGACCAGCACTGGAATAATCATACATCCTGAAAACTCAAAATAATAAATTCAAGCAAGCAATAGATTTTGAAGCCATAAGCACAAAGCGTCGCCGTCATGTGAAGCGGACTTCACCGATAAAATGTTATTACCGGAACTCAAAAATTTTTTGTTCAACAGTTCAGATCCAGTTATTTCTTATTCAAAATTATGAAAACAAAATTGTGATGCGAATCTAAAAAAAGCAAAAACCGGTAATTAGCTGTTTGTTCGGAAACCCCCCTTATGCAAACATTTTTCTCACTGTATAGTCAGCTCCACTGAACACACCAAATATGTTTGTTATTACAATTTTATCTATATTTTTCCAGGAAGGTATCTGATCACAACCCCTCGATTATTGTTCTTCAATTTTTCAAATGCATGGTTTCTAAAAACCACAAAATTCTTATTTTCTTTTAAATCACATGAAGTTATGTATATTAGAATTTTGTATGGCGCTTGAGAAAAATTTTCATCATAGGCGTGCGAAGAGGGGGTTAATTCCATTATTCACCCCCATTTTTTCAAGCAAATATTTTTTAGTGAATTTCTTTCAAGATTATGATTCTCTGATATTTTAGGAACAAAAATGGTACTCTTATACGAAGCTGTAAAATTGATAGTTTTTGAGAAAAAAAATAAAATCAATTATGGACGGACATAAACCCACACGCGATAGTTGAGGTTCATCATCAAAATTAATTTTCACTCAACGTATGGGTTGGAATAGTTTGAGACTTTTCAATTGGGCCACATTTTTTCCACCATGACTCAATGGTGGAGATTACTACAATTTTCTTGGAGAAGTATTTCAGTTAACAGTTTCAACTTAGTATGAAGCCAGACAATGAGACAGTTATCTACTAGATTTGTATGAATAAATTACACCTAGAAGTTACCAATACGTAATACTTATAGAGATTTACATAATAGTTGATTTTTTTCTCGAAAACTATTCATTTTTCTGCTTCCTTCAAGAGCGCCTTTTTCATTGTTTAAATATCAAGGAACCATAATCTTGAAACAATTTTTATAAAAAATGTAGGGTTGAGAAAATGGGAGTGAATAATGGTGTTCATGTACCAAATATCATGTGATTATCTAAAACGGTTCCAGAGATATTCAATAACAACGATTTTTAGCATGCCATCTCCAAAACCGTCTAACTTTTTAGAGAATGATGTTAGAGGAAAAGTTTACATGAACTACCCCACCTTATTTTGGACAAGGAAGGAGATTTGTACTTGTTTTATTTAATTCAATAATTTGCGACTAGTTTCTGCCGTGTTAGTCCAACTTCAAGTCAATTAGTCAAAGTCAAAATTATTCAAATGTACGTGCACGGTTCATGGTTCTTTGAAAAAGTTCTGAAACTTTCAAATTTTAACATTGACTAGTTGGGTTGAAGATGGCCTAAAACCGCCGAAAAAAGTAGCCAAATTTTCAAATTAAATGAAATAAGGAAGTACAACTTCGTTTTCATTTCATTAAGTTTTTAACTTTTCACACATGTACAATAACAGATATCAGTAATGAATTATTCTGTACGATACAGTGAATTTACGTGAGTTCATATACAAAAGGTGTTACAAAAGTGCAAATATTTAAAATGCTACCTCGTAAGGTTGACTGAGAGCCAATTTACCGTATCCACAAATCACACAATTCATCGGAGACGATCCACACCACCAGAACCAATATCCCTTTTTTATGAATCTGGAATCTTTATAGAGCTCATTTCTGCACTGATTCATAAAAAGGCCAGCTTTTTTATGTATCTAATCTAGGTGGCTTAGATGGAAAACAAATGCCCACCCGAACTTCATCTGTTTCGCCCTCCACGATTTCTTGATCGTCGAAAATTAAACGGTAAAAAGGCCAGTAGAGGGTTGCAGCCCCCTTCCAGTAACTCTATTAAAATATTTGAATTGAGTGTTCGATTTAGAATTAATATGTGCCTACAGCGGTATAAATAAATTACCACATTTTCGTTCGCCGTTGGGAGAATAATTCGAATTAAAATTCTCGCTCGACTCTCTGATATTTTTGAATAATCAGATAAAACGTCAATGGTATTGCCTTTTTTAATCAATGGATTTCGTTTTGTACGAACGACCCTTTGCAATCTCGTTCATGGCATTGAATAATTCAGTTTGTTTTGTATTAGCAATTTGTAGTCGGTTTCGGACCTTAATGTATTTTTAATAATTCACTAGTTTTAAAATATATTTGATGGAAATATTAGAAATTGAAGCGTTTGTTTCTGTTTCATGCGGCTTCGAAACGCTCACTTGTTTATGCAACTAATGTACCTACCGTAAAATTCAATATATAGTTTTTGCTATTTTATTTTGAACATAGTTTAGAGTTCAATTACTTGCAAATAGGTAAGGTTTTTAAGATAAAGGTATGCGACAAAACACAAAAATATAATAACTATCTTTCATCCCTTCCAGATGATTGATATAAAAAAATATTTTTGGATCTGATTGTTGTACTGTTTTCGTAATAATCCTATACAAAATTTAGACATTTCTGATATATTCTCGTTTTTTTTCCACAGATTTTTGTACTATTTGTACTGTAATTATTCAAGGACGTACCACTTACTGATCTCCAGTTTACTTAACTTTTCTTAATTAAAATTTGTAATTCAAATTAATAGTCATCGAAGTCATTTACTTGGACATATCGCATCTTCCTTCATTTTTTCTGACAATAGTCCTTCTTATTCCAATTCTTCTAGTATACTTAGAATTATTATTTTATTACACCCGCCCTACTGCATCTCGGTTTTAATACGGGTTCTTGCTATTACCCAAACAGTGTTACCTATTTTTCGAGATATCATTTTCTGAAACTGAAATATCTTTTTCAATATAAGCAATTAACATGCACTTACGCCTATTTTGCGTATGCATTTTGACAGTTCGTATAACTCAGCTGTTTCATGGCTTAAAATTTTCAAAATATCATGGCTAATTGAGGGAAAAGTGCCAACTGTTGTTCATATTATCATGTTTCGTGAATTTTTCATGAAGTATAATTATCATCTTGGAAAGGGAAAAAACAACCTTTTTAATGACGACATTTGCAAATACACGATCTATCACGTTACTTCATAAAATATCTCAAGAACAGCTGACGACTGATTAAGTAATTAAGCCTCTAAGGCCTGGCTCTACAGTGCAAGTATAAAACGCCGTATAGCAATGCGGCGTATAAATCAGGTATAGGATATACTCACAAATTGTGCGTGGCTTGAGTTTACGAAAAATTGCTTTTGAGTTTTCAAAACTAAGGTAAGTATAATGGTGATTTTTAGAATACTCATGCTGGAACCTACAGAATATTCAGCAACAATTTAATAATACATGGACTTCTACTCTCATCAATACTCTACCAATCATAAAACAAATGTTTCCATACATAAGCAGCCTGTAAGTTTAGCCGCCAATGATGAACACAGGGACAATCATGGGACTGTTCTACTATTACAAACATGAACTATAATAATTTATAACTGCATCATGAAAACTCACAAGAAAAACACCAACTCTCAATTCTTCGGGATATACAATATGGGTAACAGGTTGATGTAATATACAGGGTGTCCCTAAAAGTTGGTCCCCCAGCTCTAGGGGTGATTCTACGTCCCAAAATAACATCAAAAATCTCAATGAACCATGGTCCGCAAATGCTTCGTTAAGGAGCTACGGCCCCCTAAAGGGGCCCAATCAAAATCACATTTTATTGATTATCTCTGAGACGAATAATACGATTTGAACCAAATTTGGCAAATCGTTATTTATTAGTATGGGGCATCTTTTCGTCGGAACCATAAAAATATTATTCATCCAGGGGCGTAGAACGAGGGGGGCGTCGGCCCTAAAATGTACACAACTTTTTCTCTTACATTCCCCAGACATAATTCTATCAAAATCTAATTGCTCGTTTCAATTGCTAAAAGTTTGTACACTTATCATTTTTACGAATAATCCACCGTTTCAGAGTATTTGCGATCTGAAACCTACAGTCGGTTTAATATTTTTCAAATAAGGCAAATTATTTCATACATAGTAGTAATACAGTCGGTCCAATATTTTTGAAATAATGCAAAAAATTTTCCACTACGTATAAAAAAAATTGCATTCTATCAAAAATATTGAACCGTCTGTAGGTTTCAAAGCGCAATTACTCTGGAACGGTGGATTATTCGTAAAAATGATAAGTGTTCAAACTTTTAGCATTTGAAACGAGCAATTAGATTTTGATAGAATTATGTCTGAGGAAGGTAAGAGAAAAAAGTTGTGTAAATTTTAGGGCCGACGCCCCCCTCGTTCTACGCCCCTGGATGAATAATATTTTCATGTTTGCTAAGAAAAGATGCACCATAATATTAAATGACGATTTGCCAAATTTGGTTCAAATTGTTTCATCCGTCTCAGAGATAATCAATAAAATGTGATTTTGATTGGGCCCCTTTAGGGGGCCGTAGCTTCTTAACGAAGCATTTGCGGACCATGGTTCATTAAGACTTTTGATGTTATTTTGGGGCGTAGAATCACCCCTAGAGCTGGGGGACCAACTTTTAGGGACACCCTGTATACATTCATTTATTCACTACACTAGTAAACAACATTCATACAATAAAATCAGAAAATGCACTACAAATACAAAACAAACACATTCGACAACTTCGTCAGGGAAGGAGCTAAACGAGAAACTTTTCTTCATATTGTTGAATAAACTATAATATTCTTGGGCCATGAAATTATCAACTATTTCGAATAAATTAATATTATTATTATTAGTTAAAAAGAAATATGGAGAAGAGACAAAGGACGAAAAATTTCAATTCAGAAGAAGTGGAGGAACCGATAAATTTAGTTGAAAAAAAACTACTATGTGGTGGAGAGCAAGAAGAGCGACTTTTGTATGAATCAGGAAAAAGATAAGTTGTGACAGATTTTAATAAACTTATTCACTTCAGCTGTTGCCACAGGACGTACCACAAAAGAATTGAGGAGTAAGTGGGAGTCAATAAAAAAAACTGTCCGCAAAGATTATGCAGAATATAGAGCGGTGGTGGTGGACCAACTCCTCGAAGTTTACCACAATGGAAGGAACGAGTTGTTTCAATCCTATGCATTAGTGCTGTGGGATTGAACAACTCTGTCGGTTGTGATGCAATGGCATCTCCATCATCAACATCTATCAACACATTTGAAGTAACGGTAGATGTCCATGATGAGATGGATTTGATTCCGGGAGAGGAGATGCAAAAGGATGTGACGGCACAGTCTTCAGAGGCAGTAGTTCTTGACCATGAACTGGATGCAGAGGCCATTTTATTAAAATAGGTCCAACGACCAGTTTTAAAAAGAAAAAAACACAATGTCCTCCATCGGCCCAAGGAGCAGGGGAATGTATCGAGACAAGATGATGAAGAGGAAGCTGCACGGAGACTGTTGGCTGCAGAAAGGGAGGAGGCGAGGAAGAAGGAAAAGCATGATGTTGATTTAAAAATGTTGCGAGCAGAAAAGAGACGCCGAGAAGAAGAACGTGCAGCCAAAATGAAACTACTGCATCTCCAAATTGAAACATTGCAGTAATACATATTTGTTAAAAATCATCCATTTTGTCCAATTTTCATATTTTTGTCTGTGTTATTCATTTTTATATTAATTTTATTTCAGTTGCAAAAAGTTCTTGATCCTGTATTCAATTTTGTTTAATTTTATTTTAATATTCTTCGGAATAGGATGCTCTATGAAATAAAATTTTCCTTTATTTCGGCTCAATTTATTTTGGCCTTTCCCACTGAATAAATCTAGCAGTATTTCACATAAGTCGAATACAAATTTATTTACTTTTCACCTCATGTGAAACGGTGCTAGATTTATTAAGTGGGAAAGGCCAAAATGAATTGAACCGAAACATCAAAGGAAAATTTCATTTCATGAAGTATTCTATTCCGAAGAATATTTATATCTAGAAAATTAATTTCATTAATTTCTTATCCTTATAGTTCAATGTAGATTTCCCACTAGTTACAATATTATTTTATTAAAGTTTATAACATTCCAGCAATGCAGTTATTTATTACATAAAAAAATAAAACAAAGTAAGGTTGTGAAAGTAGTTGTTACAATATTGAAAATCATGGTGGCTCCTTTGATTTTGTGTTATCACTATCGGTGCAGGATTTGCCAGAGGTGTGAATCTTCAATGATTTCAAAAGTGGCATGTTCCGTAAGGGTATAATAGAGAGTAGGCAGTTTTAACACACCGTTTGGTGTTTTCCCGAACGTGGGGCCGAACACTTGTTCGAATATATCCGAACACACTCGGCTCCCGGAGCAATGCAATTCTTACGGGCAGTCTTACGGACGGTCTCTATAGTCTCATCCGAAGAGGCACGATTACATCTAGGGGAACTGTGCTAAAACTCGCTAGTTTTAGCACTATCACTACGTTATACGTTATCCGATACGATGTACGATATAGTCACGTGACTACGATACGAAAAGGTGCCATATCGTATTGCTTAAAAAAGAGTTTTAACACTACCATTGTCTTCAATGTACTTATATTTTCGTAATATAAAAAATAGTATATTACTGGTTGAAAGACTTGGTCTTGCGACCACAATACCAAGCAAAAAATTTCAGATAAAACTAAACAAAAATAAGTCCAACGAAGCTCTTTGTTTGTTCATTTCTCAACTAAGAAATGAACAAAAGTTCGAAAAACTGTAGCATTTTATACATTTTTATACAAGTAATAAATGTTTTTGTTGAAAACAACAATTTTACAACTGATGAACAAATCTTTTAGGTGAATAATTCAGGAATATGTTTTGCACGACTCATGCTTCATTGTCTAGTAATTGTTGGAAGTGGTTTATGACAATTCTTCTTCTCCGGAGTCCATTTTCGCCTTCACCGTAAGCTTGCCCGTTATCATCTCCCACATTATTACCTTCCACATTGATATTGGGTGGTTCTCCATTTTTTTCTTCAATGGCTATGTTGTGTAGAACTCCTACAGCCACTATAATTGTTTGTGCCGATAATACGGGAAACCTGCGCTTCCATACACCGTACATCCGTTCCACACAATTTCTTGTCCGAATCAACGACTCATT
>JAUIMX010001060.1:0-10269 GCA_033557805.1 Phaenonotum sp. SLE1380
TGAACCTGACGTGATAGAGATCAAACGACCCCGGGAATGAAATCAGCGACCCCAAAAACCCTAAGATACCCCTATGGTGTACTGTGGTAGTCCTCAGATCAAATGTTGACCTGTGTTATTATAATGTAACTTCCACTTCAGTAGCGTTCTTTGAAAACGTTAAAGTGTGATCATATTCATATTTTGTTGATCTAATCCAGAGCAAATTATAGAGAATATTCCAGTTATCATCAAATTTCATAATCAAAATGACAAAACAGCGGAATTCTTCCTCTTTAATAACCCCTAATATTCCGTCCAAATATTTTCGTCCCTGCTAAGCAGATAAAATTTCAGCTCCTATTGATCTAGATTTTGTAACCCTATAATCGTCTCTAATGAGACGCGACAAAAAGGGTGGTGTCCTGAAAGTGTGTAAGAGCCTTTCGGTTTTTGGAGTACAGCCAACGCGCTCAAAGCGTGGCGGGTTTAATTACTAAGGCCGTTTTGTTCTTGTTGCTACCGTTCATGCGGAATTCCAGATATAAATTGAAAACTTACAACACCATAATCTCAAATACAACTGTAAAACTCGCTCAAACTCCGCCTTATCCAGCTTGAGAACGGGCGCCAAGATACTGGCACGCTCAACGTTATTACACTTTGTTTACCTTTTGCACCGTCTCTACCACACTCACAAAAATACATCATTGTTTTGTCGGGGTTTGTTTTAAAATTAGAAAGGAAATTGAACCCTCCTTTTCAATCAAATGTAATTTCAAATTCAAATTTCCACTGAACAAGATGTTCAGCAAAGCGCAACAAATATTTTTGTCTTCGAACGTCACAGAAATATGACAATATACAGGGTTGGCCAAATGTTCGGACACGGCTCAATAACTTTTGAATGGAAAGTTATATCGAAATCAGGTATTCAACATTGTCTTTGGTGAATTTTTTCCTATTGTGTAACAGTAATTTCAACCCAATAGCATAATAGTAATAATAATAATTATAATAATGATAAAAAAAATTTTTCAAATAGGACACCCTCTATATTATTACATATTTGGATTCCTTATAAAATTATAGATCATGATCACTTATAGAAATTTTTATCTTGAATGCGTAGTTTCCGAGATATCGCCATAATAGTGAAAAACATCAATGTTGCAAACATCAATTCATTTGTTTGTGTTCTGGCCATCTTGAATAGTAGAGGTACAATTTTTTGTAAAGTACCAAGGCACAGTATACTCTTCCACCTTCTAAACATAACACTTTTCAGAAGCAAATTTCTTCATTATTTTGATGCTTTGTGTGGCAGTCTTCCATCCAGTGTGGATTACTGCCTGCTCACTATCGACAGTTATGCCGATTGACGAAATCATTCAAACAAAAGATGGCTTCGTTACAAAAAACTATTTTGTCAGCGAAATTGTTTTGCTCATCAACGTAGTTAATCATATTTTGGCAAAATTCCATCCGCCTGTAGTAATCTCCATCGGAGAGCTCTTGCAATGAATAAACTTTGTACGGATGGTAGTGATTTTTTTCAAATATTCGTCGAATGGACCTTCGCCCTTCATTGTGTTCTGAAGCTAATTTGGGCGTCGAGTGATTAGGCTCTTCTACTACAGCGAGCAGAACCACTAAACCTTTCTCATCGTTGGTAGTTGTTTTTAGACGTCCAGTCTTTGGTAAGTTTCCTATGCTTTGCTGCTGTTGGAATTTTCTATAAATTTTGCGTGCTGTGGACTCTATTCAGGAAAGCTTCATTGAATAAATTGCTTGCTTTTCGTAAAGACCGACGCCTGTCGTTGAACAGTTTTCAAGAATGAAATACTAGAACGTCATATAAATAGATTGTTCCATTAGTTTATAGCCAAGTCACTTACCCCGTTGAACGATTTAACTCGAATTTGTGGAAATGGCTTAGTATCTTCTAAAGTATTGCAGATAGCTACCTATATATAATTGTATAAGGAATCCAGATATGTAATAATATACAGGTGTTCTATTTGAAAAAAATTTTTTCATCATTATTATTATTATTACTATTATAGTATTGGGTCGAAATTACTGTCACGCAATAGGAAAATATTTACGAAAAACAATGTCGAAAACTTGATTACGATATAAAATCCCATTCAAAGTTATTAAGCCGTGTCCGAACATTTGCTCAACCCTGTATAACTCACTTGATGATACAAAAGTTCCATTTCTCAGCTAATGCAAACAAATCATTACTTTAAAAGCTAAAGCAGCAAGAAAATAATAAAATATGCCGCTAAAGATCCAACAGAAATCCGTGATTTGAAAAGTACGTAATTCCATGGTTGTCATAAGTTTGTTATTTCTACCTCACATTTCACACCTGCACTGTCCTGTAAGTGAAAGAGAAATATACAAAAACGTGGGTAAGAGAGGGCAGGCAAGCAAAATATGAAAACTCGTAAGTTATAACCGTTGACTGATATGTCACTGCCACAACACTGCGCTAGGTTATAATATTTTCATCTAATATTTTAGTTTACACCTAATCAAATTTCTCGTATTTAAAGAAAAAGTAGCTGAATCCACAAACTTTTTGCCCACCCTAATGTACGTAGCAAAACATATGCAAGAAGCGTCGCGACCATCGAGCTAAAGAAAACGTATGGGAAATATAGTCATATATTCTTATGCCATAAACGGATCTAAGGCACGCATTTTGAACTCGCCGAATTTGGGACCCATGACCCTGCATCAAACATGATCCATATAAAACATCACAATAATTAAACAACAAAACCACCAACGAATCTCAAAAACGTAGCCGCAGATTTTGCACTAGCATATTTCGATTTTTAAAAAGCATGTTGATAAATCATAAATCAAAAATGAAAAAACGAAGGTACAGTGTAGTAGTAAACACAAATAAATTGCGCACCAGACAAACAAACTTATATTACAATTCAAGCAATATACATCGAGAATATCGTTTTCTGTTTACACGCTTTATTGGGTTCGCTACGTGGAAGGCGACCAAGAGCGTCATCCAATATTAATCGTAATCATAGCCATAAAACGGTGAGCGTAGGCATTGAACCAAGTTCGTTCAAGTCTTTAATAACAACTGTAAATACTGTTTAATGAATAATGTTGTTTTCAGCAGTCGAGTTCCAGTTTCATGCGGATAATAGCCCTTGTTTGGTGATTTTCATGAAAAGCATTAAAAATCTGATAAGCCCTGCTTTGTATTGGACGGCTAGTTCACAATGACTGTAATTTAAAATGCGTTTTCCCTGCCGTACTTCAATTATATAGACCTTCAGAACACAAACAACTACGGGCTATATCCCAAAATCTAGCATGTTGTGCTTTTTTTCGTTTTAATATTTCATAGACAGGGTAGGGATTGCGCTAGGATGCGTTGATAGCTAACGCACACACGCTTGAACTTAATGAATAAATAAACATCCATTGTCCGCCCATATACTTTTACAATAAAGAAAATTGGAAATTATAAAATTAACAAGAAAAAATTTAGTGAATAAACAATCTTATCAGTTGACTTGCATGGTAACTGTATGCTCTTCCAAATACTCCTATAGAACCTCAGGTAACATCCACACCTCCCAAACATCGGAGTACTTAACAGACTGACTTTTAACGAAAGCGTAGATAAGGTCTCACTTTCTTGAAATATCTTTTCAAATACAAATACAATACAATAAGGTTCAGATCTGATGTTCACAATTTGTATTTAAGGCACAGACATATTATTACAATATCTACCTACCTTGCGAAGGATACCAGGAAAGGAGATAGTCATATTCCAACATGACGGGGCACCTGCTCATGATATTCCTAAAATAACTGAATATCAATAAATGTTGAATTTGAAAATGAATGGATTGGCCATTTTGGATCATTAGTATGGCCCAAACGAAGCCCGGACTTGAACCCTGTAGATTATTTATGGATATACAGTCACAAAAGTTGATGGTCGCATTCAGAGAACCTGAATAGCTGCAGCACATCATAGAACTATAGCTCTCTAATCTATACTATGTGATACTCACATATAAATAAATAGATACATAGATTAGAAAGATATACACGGTGATTCACGCAACCCGTTCATTAAAATTTTCAAGATTTTCATCATTATTTTGGAATGAAATTTTGCAATTGGGGGCTTTAGCATCTTATCTTCCAAAATGAAATAATTCCGTCTTTTTGTCACTTCCGGTTAAACCGGAAATGACTGTCAACTTTGTTATTTTGAATGAAACACCCCATATATTATTACATGTTTTGATTCTACACCGAAAAATAAGATAACTTTTTCAAAACATGCATGCCTTTATATCTCACCGTTTTCGATAATATTCATTTGTTATGTCAATTGCAGACCTATGTTTGAAAAATGGTATGTTCTTTTTTAACCTTGGTAAAATTTTCATATTCTCAGCGAAGTTGAAGAAAGTCGTAGATATTTGGTAGAAAATTGATTTTTGTTTCTCAATTATACAGGGGATGCACAATAAATTTTCAAACTTTGAACATTTCAAATACTTGAAACTCACTTTTTTCAAATGGAACACCCTGTATATTTTTATGCAATCAGATTCTAATTTTGAAGTACTACATATTCCATACAGGATATTTTATACCTAATGTTGACCGTTTTTGAGATAATTATCAAAATATTATTTTTCAATCATTTTTGTTATAGAAAATACCGAGTATTTCGGAATTTAGAAGCATTATTCTACAACTACTCTGTACATGTGTGACTATCTGAAATAATTCGGAAAAATTTCTTCCTAAGTCACTCCATAAGGAAGATTTAACCTATCAAAGAGGATCGCACATAAATACAGTGTGGGGAAAAACCATTTTCCTGCATCATCTCAAAATATCATGTATCTTCCTTAAGGAGCAAGTTGGAAACAAAGTTTATGGAAGTATTTTTGCTAGTTACACTTAAAGAATAGGATGGTACAATTAAGTCCCGAAATTGGAGTATTTACCGCTGTGAAAATAATAAAAATTTAATATTTTAGTCATTATCTCGAAAACGGTCAACATTAAGTATAAGATATCTTTAATGAAATATATAGTACTTTGGAAATGGAATCTGATAACATAAAAATATACTGGCTGTTCTATTTGAAAAACGTGAGATTCAAGTATTCGAAATGTTCAAAGTTTGAAATTTTTTTGTGCAGTCCCTGTATAATTAAGAAACAAAAATTGAATTCCTACCAATTATATAGGTCTTTCTCCACCTTCACTGAGAATATGGAAGTTTCATCTTGACCAATAAACAAGATACGTTTTTTTAAACATAGGTCTGCAATTAACAAAACAAATGAGTATTATCTGATATCTCGAAAACGGTGAGTTATAGAAGCATACATGTCCTGATGAAGTTACCTTATTTTTCAGTGTAGAATCAAAACATGTAATAGTTATATAGGGTGTTCTATTCAATATAACAAAGTTGACAGTCATTTCAGGTTTAACCGGAAGTGACAAAAAGATGGGAATATTTTATTTCAGAAGGTAAGATGCTAAAACTCCTAATATCAAAATTTCATTCTCAAAAATAATGGGAACCTTGAAAACTTTTAATGAACGGGTTACGTGAATCACCCTGTAGTTATTATGATGTGCTGCAGCGATTCAGGTTCCCTGAATGCGACCATTAACTTTTGTGATTGGATATCCCGAAATAATTTACATGGTTCAAGTCCAGGCTTCGGGGGGGCCATTCTAATACTCCAAGATGACCAATCCATTGATTTTCAAATTCAACATTTAGAAATTCAGTTATTACGTGAATACTATGAGCAGGTGCCTCGTCATGTTGGAAAATGACTCTCCGGTTTACTAGTATCATATATAAGGTAGGTAGATATTGTGATAATATATCTGTGCCTTGAATATCAATTGTGAACATCAGATTAGAATCCTATTTTATTGCAGAGAATCACCTTCGATTCACAGAGTCATTACCAAACACCTGTCTATTCTATTTCACAAATTTGGAGGATATTCATATACAGGTTGCCCTAAAATTCCTATACGCAAAGTATTCTCAATTAGTTGAGCTGATTCTATTTTGCTACAGAAATACACACTCGAACAATAAATTAATGAATACTCAGAATGCTATTCAAATTAACATAAAGCTGATTAATTATGTGTCCATTGTATTGTTTCAAGTAATTCCACATGCATTTTGTATGTGGTATCTAACAATAGTAAAACAATTGAGCTCGATAAATACTTTAATTGGTAACCCATTTACTGTCAATATTATTTTCTAAAATATTAATGCGAGTTAGTTCGTACAGCGATGCAAATTACATCGGTAGAATGTATAATTGCATTCGCCGAACCAAAATCATCAACCGCTGCATTCAAGCGATTGACGCTTCACTGGATGAGCAGCTGCAATATGCCCAATTTTCTGATAACTACAACTCATTCAAATTTCACTAGAAGCGTTATTGGGCGTATCCGTTGCAGCGAGATAACTTGTCAAGCAAGGAAATCGGTTGATTGATCGCTGATCGTTCACATCATTACGGAAGAATTTCAGTCGAGCAATTGAACCCAGTGCTGGAATGCTACTGGGATAATGTGAACCGGCACTGGAATGTATTCATTCCAGTGAGCAATCCAGTCTAGTGACTGAATTTTAGGTCTACTTTTTCATTCCAGTTGACCGTTTCCAGTGCCACTGGAACCGCCAAACCAGCGCTCGATTAACCAAATAGTTTGTCATTGGTATCCTATATTCTTCCATTACGTTAGTTATTTCTTCCAATAGTAGAAGTTGAACATTTTCTTAACAATTATTGAAATTCTTGCTTGAAATCATTGCTGCTTATACTTGTAAACAACTTTTGATTTTGATCCAATTTAGCACTGGACTGGAATAATCTAAGCAATATGATTCAGTCCAGTACTGCACTAGTGTTGCAATGCTATTGGTATAACGTAATCTGGTACTGTCAAGTACTCAATTCAGTGAGAAATCCAGTCCAATAATTGGATAGCTGGTCTCCTTTTAGACGTCAATTGGCCGTTTCCAGCACCGCTGGAATACTGTGAATAGCTTATCCAGTCTTGGATTAACTCAAGAATTGTTAATCGTATCTTGAATTCAAGGCTATACAGGGTGATTCACTAAGGCGCAGGAGGGCTTTCACGCTCTTAATACAACTTTTATCGAATAATGTTTTAGATAAAAGTTGTTTGTACCAATGAGAGCTACAACCAGAATAGTTTCCCGTATACAGACTGGTCCGAAAGTACCTAAACTACCATGAGGCGAGTTTTTTTTAAATAGCACCTCCCTATTTTCATTACATTTTCTGATTACACGTTGAAAAATAGTTGGACCTTTATCACATGTAACTAGGACTTTTCCTGACTATTTTCGAGATATTACTCGGAATATAAATTTCAGTGCAAATTCATACCTATTTTTGAAAACTCATATCTTTTTTATGAAATGTTGTAAGACTTTCATATTTTCAGCAGTATCATGAAAAAATACGAAAAATTGATACGAATTGAAATTTTTTCCTTCGTGTATACAGGGGCTGTACAAATAATTTTCAAATTATATAAACTTAAATTACTCGGAACTAATTTTTTTCAAATGAAACACCCTGTATATTTTTACGTCTTCAGATCCCTCTTTCAACGGGCTTCATATTTCATTGAAAATACCCTATACCTAACGTTGACCATTTTCGAGGTAATTAATAAAATAATTTTTTTTGTAACTTTTTTCACGAAAAATACCGAGTGTTGTAAAATTTCATACCATCACTCTTACAGCACTTTCTACACGTCTAATTAGCAAGAATACTCCAATTATTTGTTTTTCAAATTGCTCTCCAACGAAGATATGGCGTTTTGAAATGACGCAGTGAAATGGATTTTCCTCATATTGCCTATCAAAGTGAGATTCTATTAGTGAGGTCATATCTTTCCTAGGGAGCGACTTTTGAACATAGTTTTTCGCCTATTCTTGTGAGCAAGAATTAGTCAAACATGCGGAAAGTGCTACTGAAGTAGTGACCTGAAATGTCGAAGCACTCGGTATTTTTATGAAAAAAATTATGGGAAAAAATCATTTTATTAATTATCTTGAAAACGGTTACCATTAGGTATAGGGTATTCTCAATGAAATATGAAGCCCTTTAAAAGAGGGATCTGATAAACGTAAAAATATACAGGCTGTTCCATTCGAAAAAAACGAGTTCCGAATAATTTCAGTTTAAATAAATTGAAAATTTTTTGTACAACCCCTGTATATACGAAGGAAAAAATTTCAATTCGTATCAATTTTTCATATTGTTGAAATGTTCGTTCCCAATAAGGTAATATTAAATAAAATTGTTGATACTTCCTTATCAGTTTTTTTTTTCTTCAGGTTACAAGTTTCGGAATTTTGCCATCATCAGACCTCTAAAGTAAGAGAAACCACATTAAAACAGTGTAACAAACAAATTAAATTAACAAATTCAATAAACATCGAGACGGTTAAAAATTGGCATAACCTCAAACCTAATTTTCACATGCTAAAGGCAAACTATTAAAAATAACAACAAATACTCACGGTAGTCATAAACCAAAGTTATAAAATGGATATTTCATGTAATCAATATGAATGATGATAATGTTAAAATCAGATAAATTTTTGGAATCGTTTACGGAAGCAACTGTCAATCATGTTTGGTTGTCTATGTGTATTATCATTCAAAATATTTTGACGGTAAGATTTAAATAGTGGTCTAAATCGGAGGTCCATTTGTTTATTGAGGCACTTTACATTTAGATTTTTCTTTGTTCTTTCTATTTCAAATTTTTCAAATATCTGCAATTTTAATGATTTGTCAACTCTATGTATCTGTTCTATCTTATCTGTATCTATTTTATGTTGTTCTTCCCACAAATGCTTCCCAAACTCTGAATGTGTTGTGTCTCTTACATGTTCTCTTACACGAGTTTTTACAAATGTATTTGTCAACTCTATGTATCAGTTCTGTCTTATCTGTATCTATTTTATGTTGATCTACTCACAAATGCTTCCCAATCTCTGAATGTGTTGTGTCTCTTATATGTTCTCTTACACGAGTTTTTACATTTGTGGGAAGAACAACATAAAATAGATACAGATAAGAACAAAGAAAAATCCAAATGTAAAGTGCCTCAATAACCAAATGGACCTTCGATTTAAATCTCACCGTCAAAATATTTGGAATGATAATACACATAGACAACCAAACATACACACACATGATTGACAGTTGCTTCCGTAAACGATTCCAAAAATTTATCTGATTTTAACATTATCATCATTTATATTGATTACATGAAATATCTATTTTATAACTTCGGTTTATGACTACTGTGAGTATTTGTTGCTATTTTCAATAGTTTGCCTTCAGCATGTGAAAATTGGGTTTGAGGTTATGACAATTTTTAACCGTCTCAATGTTTATTGAATTTGTTAATTTAATTTATTTGTTACACTGTTTTGATGTGGTTTCTCCTACTTTAGAGGTCTGATGATGGCACAATGCCGAAACTTGTAACCTGAAGAAAAATAAAAACTGATAAGGAAGTGTCAACAATTTTATTTAATTTTTCATATTTTTCCATAATACAGCTGAAAATATGAAAGTCTTACAACGTATAATAAAAAAGATATGAGTTTTCAAAAATGGGTATATATTTGCAATATTTGTAATATTTCGAGAACACTGAGGAAAAGTCCTAGTTTCATGTCATAAAGGTCCAACTAGTTTTTGATGTGTAATCAGAAAATGTAATAAAAACAGGGGGGTAGTATTTAAAAAAACTCACCTCATGGTGATTTAGGTACTTTTGGATCTCCCTGTATACGGGAAACTAATTTCTGGTTGTAGCTCTTTTTAGAACTAACAACTTTTATCTGAAACATTTTTTGATAAAAGTTGTATTAAGTGCGTGAAAGCCCTCTCGCGTCTTAGTGAATCACCGTGTATAAATATACTGCAATGCTTATGCTCAAGAATACTTTTAGTCTAAATACTGAACAAAACTGGTAGCAAACATATTTAAGAATGAAGTAAAATACTGAAATGATGTGCGAAAAATTACACAGGTCAACATTTGATCTAAGAAGTATCACAGTACTCCATAGGAGTAACTCAGGGTTTTTGGGGTCGCTGATTTCATTCCCGGGGTCGTTTGATCTCTATCACGTCAGGTTCAAGGTCATTCCAAGGTCAC
>JAUIMX010001061.1:0-10268 GCA_033557805.1 Phaenonotum sp. SLE1380
CGAAGTTATATTGGTATCCCTGTTATTTCAACACCGCAATGAAAACGACTTTCGCGCTTCTCGTACTCGTAACACCATACTTGCGACACTTGTAACACTCCAATGAAAACTATCCTTAAATCTAACCCAACTTATGCAGTTCTACTTCTGCATTTTAGATTTTCTCCTAACCTTATTGGATTTGATCCTACAATAAACTCACACTGATGAATCCTACAAACATCCTGGATATCTTAGTGGAACTGTAATCGGATGGATGGCAACGTCACATCCAAGCCAGAAAACCTCAATGTTCAACTCTTTGGTTCATAGTGCATGGTGCAAGGAATCAAAGCTTCGTGAAATGTAGGTTTTGGCAAAGAACGTCAGATCAATCGAGCAAAATTCTAATAAGAACTGTGAACATTATACCCAGAATATTGAAGAAGATTGGTGTGAAGACAATATCCCTGCATTGAGGTAATATTTCTAACATTCCACAGCTCTGCTCAGAGGTTGCTTACAGCGTGCCTTTATAGATGTGAAAAATTTGTTAGAAAATATACAAAGAACTGTTGACATCAGCATTAAGTAGTCAAGTATTATAGTGGAGACAACGTTCTGAAGAAATAAAGCCGAGACGTCAACACGAGGTTTAAAAAATTACATCTTGTGAATGTTCCTAAACGTCTGCGGATGTCTGCAAAGACATCTCCTGTGAATATCTAACCAATCACGTATCCTGGATGTCTCGGAATGTTTTCATGGCTGACAAGGTCTCTACCACTTGCATTGTAAGGGTCCCTAAGAATCCTTTGTTAGCCAAAATACTCGTTTGCTTGATCCTCACTAAAGAGCGCACTGTGCAAGGACTCTTAGACTGCTTGCATTGTAAATTTGAATACCTACTAGATGAACAGTGGATGTTGCGACTTCGATTTTGGATGTTGTGCCAATTTCAAGTTATCTCAGAACAATTGTTCACATGAAAATGGTTTTGTTGAACTGTGCATGTTTTACTGTTTTACTCAGATGCAGTAGGAGGACATTTTCCTTGACAGCAACCATGACTGCAAATCATCCCTTGTAATCTTCAAAGTCAAACTATTGATGATTGTCTACATTACAAGTTCAACTGCCTGCGATGCCTGTTGCAATAGTCTCGGACGATTTGTCTTTAGACAAGAGATGCTCGGAGTGTTTCCGGACGATGAACTTAGTTTTGATACTCATGTTGACAATCTTAGAATAAGGTTATTTATTGTTTGTGAACATTGATGTGTCATCATTGTCATCAATTCATACTACTAAGCATTCACTACTCCTATTTCGAATCTTGTGCTCAGCATGGAATTTTCTTTATGGAACTTCTACTAGAATTTTGGAAATATTCTTGTTCAAAAGAGAACTGCGGGTTTTTTTTTTGGTTGATCTGGGTTACAGGAATTCTTGTTGAGAGTCTGTCATTACTTTGCTACGTGAACAGAAACAATAATGTATACAGTATTCCATCAGATAGCAACGATACCCAGTGAGAGCCTTGAAGTTGTTATTAATTTTACTCGTAGTGTCTGTTATCACTTTCAGTTTCTATAGGTTTTCGCCAAACCATGCTTGCCTGCTTAGACTCCGAGGAGTGAAGATTCGCCCATGTCTCATTACAAGTGATAATATGTTTCAAAAAACCATCCTCCATTGTTCGATATCGTGCACAAAGTCGTTCGCAATCGGCAAACCGGTTTGATTTTTATCTTTCATCAAGATGCGGTAGCCCAAATCATCTGATGCGATTGATTGGGCACTCCAATACAATATTCCAACGTGTGCAGTATTTTTCCATATTGTAAGACGACGGCCTCTTTCAATCACCTCACGGATTGCAAGAATATTCGTATCTCTGATGCTTGTCCGTGGTAGACATGCAAGGATCTTATTTTGAACTGACTCTCGGTCATCAAAAATTGTTTTACCACTGGTGAACTTTAGTTCTTGAAAACATTTTTCAGCAAATTGTGCTCTCAGTCAACGCAAAATACATCGTCTCGTGACAAATATTTATAAATAATACATTGCTCAACAACAATGTTTCTACTAAGACATGTTGCTACTAACAGCTAGTCTTCTCTGGCGAGTTGTACCGATTTACCTCCCTCCAATTTACATCTCCAGCTGACATAAAAATATGTTTTTGCTCACTCCGTGTAGGAAGAATCAAATAGAAACGTTCTGTTAATATTTGATTTGCTTTCGTGCACAGTGCTTGCATACCTCGAAGTTCACAGTAGTTTTATTCAGCATATAGAGGGGAAGATACAGGGTTATCGAAGAAGTCATCAAGATTCCTATAAACCCTAACATCAACAGAGTTATACCTTAAAACCTAAACATCAGAAGGAAATCGGTCCTCTGGAATCTAAACCCTTAACCAGTCAACAATAGTAAGAGTTATAACTCGCTTCACAAAACATTGCGTCTTCCACTAGAAAGTTTGCTTTGAAGGCAGAACCCAGAAGATTCTTCTTGTTCTAAAGGAGTTCCGTTTCCGGAAATGCCATAATGTTTAGCAATTTCTGCTGTTATAAAGTAATATTCGGAGGGAGAACCATGATAACTGCTCACAAGGGTTGACTTCGCGCAGATACCCGAGAACCCGTTCAATGCTACCAATTTTTATAATTTTTTCACCTTGGAAATGCTCTTTGCAATAGTGAGCGGAACATCGGCATTTGGCAATGCCCATTCTTATTGATAGAATAGCATCATCCAGTTATCGTATATTTACGATAAGTTCTTAATATCCCTGCTCGAGATGTCTGTTGATTATTCGTTATAATATTGTTTCACGATAATGTCCACAACGGATAAGCCTACCTCATTCTAGTATTAACGTAAATTTTTATCAAACCTGCGTCCAGTGTTCCGAGCAATGATTTTTCCATCAATATTGACAAATCCCATTACTTTTACATTTTAAAATTCCATATACTCTGTTCATTTTGTTCACGCGTTTTGCAAGAGTTGTTGCATTCAGTTATTCCATCCTATGTGATTTATTTTGGATTAATCTGCGAGGGCGGTATGATAATTGGGTGGTCTCAACCTAATCTCCCGAACCTTTAATGCATTACTACCAACAATGTTTCAAGGCTTTAATTCCCTAGCAATAGTGTTTTTTTTAACTCTGCTAAATAAATGTTAAAAACATCGTTCACTTCTTCGTCAGTGGCGCCAATTCTGGAGAATTGGGCAGATGTAGAAGCAAGTCGTACTTCAGTTGTTGAATTTTAAGGATGATAAGAACTGATGCAATGGGAGAAAATGTTTTCTCGATAAACCATTTTGCGACTCAATTTTATCAAAAGGTTAGCATGATATTCACAGTTTACGGTTTGGCCCTTTGGAAAGTGTTCAATTATAAGGAGTCCCAGGAAACTGATGCCATTACGCGACCGATTTTAACATGAGGGTTATTTTTTTTTGGAGCTGAACAACTACTAACTCGCTTCCGTCCACTGGTTTATTTGTAATTTCGTTTACGGGGTTTAGTAATGTACCCAGGTTTCATCCGCTGTGATGAAGCACCGAAGATAATCTTTCGGATTACTTCGAAATCGCTCCTGTAACAACTGCATTCGCATATGTTTTTGGTCCATCGTAAGCAAATGCGGCACCCACCTCGCACTCAGCTTCTAAATCCCTAATTAGTGATTTACAATATTGCTGACTAGCTCTATTGAGATATTGCTGACTAGCTCTATTGAGATGCCTACATCTTTGGTTATTTCACTGAATCTGAACAATCGATCCCTTAAAACCATAGCGTGTGCTTTGATTGCCATTTCTGACGTGGTAACACTTTTGGGTCAACCCGATTGGTGTTCATCAAGAAAGTTTAAATGACACACATTCTTCATGTATTCAAGTATTTTCAAATTTTCCAATCCTTTGGAGTGTATCATTTATCACAGTACATTTTTCAAAAGGCCATCTGATGATCATCTCGCCCACGTATTTTGGAACAATTACTTGAATTGTTGTTCTAATAATTTTCAAAACTCCTACAGTTTCTAAACATTCTCACATCGTCTGGAAAATCACAATTCCGAATTAAATATTGAAACAGTTGTATCAATCCATTTTATCTCATCGTTCTCAAGCAAGTAAAATTTTTGGCATCTTACTTGTGAAGCACCTGCTTCTAATTCTTTGCATTAATTTGCCTAATAGAAGCTGAAAATGCAATCTGTGAATGTTATTTTCATTTTTATAGAGTTTTGTTAAATATCCACTTCTCCTATTTTATTTTCCCTCCATTCAGTGTTTTGGACCGGATATATGGCCGGTCTTGCCAACAACATTTACATAAGTATTCAGAAAAATATCATTTAAAGAAAATTAAACCTTAAATGTTACTCAAATAAAGAGTGTTTCTGGATAAATAATATTCATTATATCAAATGTTCAGTTCAAGGAATGGTGTTCATGCTTTTTGACAAACATATTCGTCGAAATTTTAAAGTTATGATAGGTTAGAAAACCACATTTATTTTCAAAGAGACTTTGAATGTTTGGTATGTCTGGCTGATAGAATGGTAAGTATAATTCAAGCCTATTTACTGCGTTGTTTATATTTGGAAAGGAATAATAATGACAAAAATATTGATGTACTCGAATAGCTTTTGCAGAACTATTGAAAAAAACATTATGCCCTTAAACCCTGGCATTTTTCATGGGAAAAATTTAGACTCTGTTCTAAAAAAGATTTCAAATGTAGAACAATCACCCAATGATATGGTCGATCTTTCTGAAGAAGAAATTGATGACGATAATATTCAAGGTACTAAAGCATTGACAAAATTCCATTGGCCACGTTGAGGAAAGCAATCAGAGATCGCATTGGTCTTCCACTAATAAAAATATGGAAATGCCATTAACATCTCGATATACTAATCGGCAAAAAATCTCAAAACTGAACTGTCAAACGATCCAGTTAAAGTGTTTGAAACTCTCTTTGACACTGATGTTATAAATAAGAAAAGCAATGAATACTCAGACAAAAGTATATACACATTTTTTAAAATAATCGTAACAGAATCGGAAACAGGTAAAAACTCGAAAAAAAAATGAGAACGATTTAATTTGGTTTGAATTGAACAAGTATTTAGAAAATACATATGGAAGGAATTAAGTTGAAAGGTTAAAAGCAAAACATTTCTGGTATAGAGCAGTATAATAAATGGAATAAAATTCTCGTATTTATTCCCAAGTTTCAGCAAATGCACTTCAGCAAATCACTTTATTGAATTCCTACATAAAGAGGAATAGTGATAGATTAAGCAAAATCGATTCATGTGAGAAAGGTTACAGCTTTTCTATTATGAAACTGTTTGGCAGTAAAGCATAAATATAGGCCAGGAAAACCGGAGAAAAATCGCTGCAAGAAAATTACCAGCGGTCTGTTATTCTTCAAATCATCATCCTCGAATTTAGATTTGGCACATTTCCCATCGGGATCGCTAAACGCTATTGAAAAATTTGCGGTTTTTGCACTCAAAAATTTGAGAATCATCGGCACCCACTGCCAGTTCCGAAGGTTGGTTAATAAATTGCAAAATGCAGTAACAACATATCCTGATTTGCGTTGCGGGTAGGTTGTTTTGAAAACTAAGGATCTAGGACGCTTGCGCGGGAATTCAAAACTCCTTGCCGAGGCAGTTTGTCCGCGAACGCATCTAGTTTAGTGCACCGACTTGACCGATTTGCCGGCTTATAGCGCTGACGACAAAGCGCACAAGTTTTCGAACTTTGTTTCTCTCGTATTTCCGCGTGTTTTGTTTTTTGTGACTTGTGTGAAGTTCGCAGTTTTTTTTTCAATTGGAAAAATGAAGTTCCTTCACTTGGCTTTAGTGGTTATGCTCTTTTATGCAGGTAACTTTAAACTTTAGTTTGTTAAGTGTTAAGTTATCAACAAGTTGGTGAAGATAATCATCATTATCAAAATGATTTATGAAGAGTTCCCAAAACAAATTACACCGCTATTGTCACTTGTGAAGCAGTACCAATTATTTGGAGATTATTCGACATAGGTTCAACATATATTTTAACAGTTTTATTCAAGAGAACGCAAGAAATTTCTTTCAGACTTCGAGGTCGTTCAAATTTTTTAAGAAGTAGGAATTATCCTTTTTTATAATTACTCCTTGATGACTGCTCATAATTTCAACAAGGTTGAACTTATTAAGAATTATTTTATTTATTCGTGTTTTCTGGTTTCGAGGTTATATTAATTAAACCCTTGAAATTCTGATTTTATTCACCTTTATTGAGAGAATTCGTTTTTATAATTTTATATCATTTACGACATAAATAATTTTAATAAGTTAGAAAGAAAGAATTGATGCTCAAAATATTAACAGTTGAATTTGCAACTGACATCTCATTTCAATAGAAAAAACATATTATTCTTGAGAGTATGCTAGATGAAGTGTAACGTACGTTATAATATTGAGTGTTTTATTCATATTATCCACCTAACTTGCATTTTGATTGCAATGAATATATTGATATTATGGAAAAGTAAATATTAGATTCCGTGAATAGGAGATAATTTAATCCTTAAAATTTGAAATTACAGAAAATTCACAAAATTTCATTACTATCACTGAGAAAAATGGGAATGTTCATTTAATAATTTCAGAAAAGTCAATAGCTGTGAGTTGAATCAATATGTTACTCGAAGAAAAGTACATCGTTGGTTGAACATTCTCTTGAATATTGATTTCTTTTTGTTCAATTATTATTCTTGATTTATTGAAAAATTGTTGAATAAAAATCCGACAATTAGACCCAATTTATTTCAAGAAATTATTAGAATGTTGAATCAGCTATGAACAAATTTGAATTAGTTAAAAAATCGAATTAACCCCCAGTTTCATAATGAAAATTTTAAAGTCATTCTAGCTAAAGTGGCAGATGTCAAAAGACCGGCACACATTAGAGGTTGAAGTCCACGGTGTTTAATGTTTGCCACTCACCTTACAACTGTCACTTTAGCTTGAGTAACTTCAATATTTTTGTTATGAAACTGGGGGTAACTCTTGAATATTACTTTGAAGTGTAAAAAATTATTGATGATTGAAGGAACAATTTCAAACTTCAAGATGAATACTATTACATACATTTGAAGTGAAATTGTTGATTGCTTCAATAAATTTTTCCAAGTGCTTTATGCAACAAGTGAAACTTTTCAGTTTGACGTTTCAGAAAAATATTATTTTAAATTCGATTTTTGTATACGCCCGTGTCTAATAGATCCAATTATGCTTTCCCTGCGATTGGGCAAGAGTTTTTACATAAAACCACAGTTTATGACAAAGCTGCCGTTTCGACGATTTATTATATTTCCGTCTTCTTCAAGGCTAAGAGAACAAACATCCATTTACAATTCAATAATATTAAATAATTGCATAATTGAGATCCAACACAAAAACAAACAAATGTTGGTTTTTTCACCTTAGTGATTATCATGAAGTTGTAGTGTGTTATCAGACATTTTCCTAAATTGTATATAACACAACATGGGTAGATTCTTTTCCAATTGCTTTATAAATTGATTACATTAAAACAAAATATTAAAATAAGGTCAATACTTAAATATTGCAGATTATCTGTTTTAAACGTTCGGAAAATCACAACTTGTCAAATTATCATAATATATGATATTTTTTTAATTTCAAAATTGATCTTGTGACTATCATGAAGTTGTAGTGTGTTATTAGTTATTTCCCTAAATTTTATATTACACAACATGGGTAGATTCTTTTCCAATTGCTTTATAAATAAAAAGCAAACAATTAAAATATGGCCAATACTTGAAACATGAAAATTATCTGTTTTAAAGGTTCGCAAAATCATAACTTGTCAAATTATTATAATATATAATATTTTTTAAAGTTGTTTGTTTTTTCAATTTCTGAAATTGCTGAATTACAATTTTCAGTTTTGTGGAATTATGTTGTAGTTCAAAGACTCGCTACTAGATGCCATATCATATCATATCCCGGAAGTTGGTTGATACAGAATATGACACTAAAATTGTATTAACATTTAAAATATTTTTCATATGAACTAATTATGTTTGAAGATCGACTTTATTCAACCAAATCAAGTCAATAAAACAACATTTAGCTGTACATTGAATAAGTCTTCTTTGAATTCTAGTTTAATAATAACAGTTTGTTATTACAACAAACAAAATTTGTTAAAAAAAACCATTCCGATTCATTCCTTCAAAGTTTATTCATACTTTTATTCAAGTAACTAAATAAGTTCATTCAATCAATTATTTTCAACATTCTTGGTCATTTCTTTCAATATTTAATGCGTACTGAATGCATATTTGAACACTATAATTTCATAGATATACTGTTTACAGCCATGTTAGGGTTAAGTGGAAAAGCAGCAAGTGGCATTCTTGTCACAATCTGAACTTCGCCCTTGCTCAATAAACTTGTCCTTTTTTATTGTATACATATGCTAATGTTATTATTATTCATATATTGAGCGAGGAAGCAATTATTATTATTATAAGTTGGAAAAAAGGGATGGAAAGTGTTGACAATCAACACAGGAGCTACGTTTGTTGTCCTGTATCATATTTTAAGCTTCCATTACATTTAGTAACATCTTCAGAAAATTGATAGAATAGAACAGCAAAACGTGAAAGTTGAAGCTACCTATTAATAATTACTGTTATCCTTGGACGGAATCGCATGAATGTGCAAAAAAGTGGATAAAACACTAAATTTATGCATGACTCAACACTCGAATGCATTTTACCCGGTAACCTAAGCTTGAAGTGACATGCAACTTTTGGTAAAACCAAACAGTCCTTTGGGTATTTATGCATACGTAGCTCCCGTTCAATTTCTAAGACGTTGTTCTCCTTATTCACAACTCAATTAATTAATAGTCTTCGAAGTATTTTACTTCCACTCACTTATACAGATATATAGAGGTAGTCCTGGAAAAAAGTGCACCGTTGTACAATTTTTATTTCTAGAGATTTTGGAACTGTTTCAAACAGGGTGTATAGCACATTCTACTAATTTAAATGTAACTTATGGGATTATATTTTGATACTTCCGGTTCAGTCGGAAATGGACCGTAACTTTTTTATTTGAACTTTTATTGTGCTTTTCTGATAGAATTTTTCATTCAACATATCGTTGAAAGTACTGGTATAATCAATTTATACAGAGTGGTCGCTTAGTGCGTCCGGCTTCTGTAGCTCAATAAATATAAGTTTTAGAAAAAAATTATTCGAATAAAAGTTGTGACTATCGGCCTAAGCTATGCCTTAAAATTAGTTTCAAGTATACAGGGTGTTCAGAAAAAGTGTGACATTGAAAAATGTAATTTTTTTAAACTGGAATAGTATATTTTTGTTACATATTTAGAATCTATAGGTAAAAATAAATATAGTTTATTGACCAATATGACTATCTAAACTCAACAGTTGAGAAGATATTAACTATCTTATAAAATATTTAACATTTGCAGACCATCATGAAAATATCAATTAATTATCAAGTCCGGGGTTTAAAGAAGTGGAAATTTGAAATTAAATAATGAAATAGTGGTTTGTTTTTGTTTAGTTAACATTTTTGTCACATATTATATAGGGGCTGCATAAAAAATTTTTGAACTTGACTAAATTTCATCGATTAAAACCTAATTTTTTCAAATAGAATGCTATAATTTTTATTAGATAAATAAAAAATACATATAAAAATAGTTTGAAAAGATATAACATGTTTCATACCTAAAGTTATTAGTTTTCCTACAAATTACAAAAATTTGCCATTTCACTATAATTTCCTATGTTTTAACGAGAATATCTTACAAAAATTCCAAGGAAAGTCATGGAAAACATAATTCTTTCGCATGACCCCACAAAAAAATTACTTGGTCAGGTCTGGTGATCTAGCGGGCTATTTAACGATTTCGTTCCCACCAAACCACTAATTATTAAAATAAACATAGAAATGGTCCCCATCATTCCTATTATCCTTTAATAATTACTAAATTTCTAGTAGGTTTTCAGAAAAAGTTTTTCCTTAACTTTCCTTGAAATTTTTGTTAGATATTCTCGTTAAAACATAGGAAATCATAGTGAAATCCCACATTTCAGTAATTTATAGGAAAACTAATTACTTTAGGTATGAAACATGTTATATCTTTTCAAACTATTTTTATATGTACTTTTAATTTATGCAATAAAAATTATA
>JAUIMX010001062.1:0-10267 GCA_033557805.1 Phaenonotum sp. SLE1380
TCTCTTTTTATAATTTTGTTCGATATCTAGAATTTTTGATTCTCTAAAATTAAAAGTATGTTTTTTGTCTATTGCATGTTTAGATAATGCTGTTGAATTTATTTTATTTATGTTTATATCTGAACGATGTTGTGAAATTCTGTTTTTTAATGTTTGAGATGTGGTTCCAATGTATGTTTCTAAACATGCTATAGACAAAAAACATACTTTTAATTTTAGAGAACCAAAAATTCTAGATATCGAACAAAATTATAAAAAAAGGCTCAATCAATTATAAAAATGACACGTCTAACTTAAACAAAATTTATATTCATATTCTCAGTGAAAGTTTTTTAAAAATTTAGGTTCTTGGTTTTATTATACTTTGTTCTATTTCATTAATTGTCAATTTACCATTTTATATGATTTTATATACCTGAAGAAGACTTTCAAGAAGAAAAGTCGAAAGCTTGTAATTATAAAAAAAAAATAATTAGAACAAACTGTTTTATTACCCTTAAAAAAAGAAATAATAACGTACAACGCTTTAAATACTAAAAAGAAAAAAAATTATCTTACTAACCTTTTCAGACACGTTTATTTCTGGACCACCGAGAAAAAGTGGCAATTCATACTAGCATGCGCAGGACTCTCCTCTCAAGGCGCAGATCTCCTCATCAATTTAAGCGAGTTTTATTACACAATGGACAAGACAGCCTTTAAGGATAATATAAAAGGAAAATGGGCAGAAGTTGTAAAAAATAAATTCCCGAATGCGGCTACCAGAATCGAGGAGAACGATGACACTCCTTCAGGGCTTCTTCGTTACATAAGGGGTTGTGTTAAATCGATTCCTTCCGAAGATTTCAGAACAGAAACAGATTGTTGCAACTTTTTCATCAGTTCTTTTCCTGCCTTCACGTTGTCGTTATACAGGATAATTGATAATTCCGATTGGATGGAACATCCAGCCTTCATCAATTTTTATGCGGTTCACAGGCAAATATTTTAATTATTTTATTTTAAATAAGAACAATTTGCAAAGTTGCAATTTTTATTGCTATTTTTGTTCATTTACTTACATTTTTAACGTGAATATTTTTGTATACCTTATTTTATAAATAAACCTATAATAGGGAAGAAGTATTTTTCAATCAACGAGATTCTCAGATGACAATAACAAAGAATGGTGTACTACAGGGCTTGATGTTGGAACCACTTATTTTCATACTTTATATCAATAATCTTGAAGACAACAAGCCAGGCAGTATGCAGATGATACATCCTTGATCTACAGAGGTAGCTGACAGAGGTAACCACACACATTGGAAGAAACCAAACTAGAATAGAATATAGCCGGTATAATTACACAGCCTTGTGCAAAGGAAAAAATAAAATACACTATGATTATACATTAAATAAAACAGCAATCAAGAAGAACTACATTCTGGTAACACTTTTTTACTGCAAATGGTGGTTTCAACAATCCAGGGTACTATAATTTTAAATGTTTTCACATTTAACTATGTTTTAATGCAAATGAACTCAAGATGAGTCAAGAAAAATTCAGAATACTTACCTTTTTTCCTAAGAATAATGAATTTTCGAGTAGAGACAGTGTCAAGTTTTTTGGCATCTCGTTTTCAAAGTCCTTAAACTGGATAGACACATTAAAGACCTGGAAAAAAAGACTAACAGTAGCAGTGTATTACCTCACTGTTATGTCAAGGAATCTAACCCTTGGAGTTCTTAAAATGGTGTACTATGCATACTTCAACAGTAGTGCCACTCTGTGGGGATTGTCTCCATCAATGGAATCAATTGTTAGGATTCTAGAACGCGCTGTTTGAGTGGTGCATGGACTGGGTTATAGAGACAGCTGCAGAGAAGTGTTTAAAAGAGAGAAAATATTGGACATTACTATCATGTTATACACTTACATGTTTGGTACAAATCTATTCTACAAAAAATGCACTTGCGGAGAAACAGTGATAAACATAACTACCCAACCAGTCACTGCAATCACATTGCCATTCCCTACCATAGCTAGGGGGTAATTACCTGGAAATAAATCGAAGCAATGAATTAGATGCTCAAAATCCAAGGAATGACTGAAGACAAAACTGAAAACTATGCTGGAAGATGCTGCATGCATATCCAGGAGTATGTTGAGACTTTGTGAAGGGTCGAAGGATTCATTCAATAGTTTTTTTTTTTTTTCAAAATTTTGTATCATCTTCTTTTGCACTTGAAATTTTGTTTTTGATTGTACTATTAATTGGGAAAATGAAAATTTGTTATATTTTTACGGATACTTGACACTATGAAAACCGAGTACATAAGGATTATTCCTGAAATTATCGAAAGAATTTTTCAAATTCGTTACGTTGAGTACAGAATTAGCTCTGTGGAAATCGAAATTCAAATTATTCAAAGATTGGCTCAAGAATTCCGGATTCGAAGATGGCTTTTCCTTCAAAGGGCTTTCAGTAATTTTCCTTGGATTACTAACAGGTATGTTCAACCAAATCGAAGGGATACTCCCAAAAAATTTCTTCAAACGATCGAAAATCTTCAATTTTTCGAAGTAATGCTCGCTGGAGTGTTTGTCTAGTTTGTTCTCAGCGAAATCGTAAACATTTATGACTGAATTTTTGGATGTCGAAGGCCAAGATGCTCTGTTATGCCTTGATAGAACAAAAACTGATGATTCCTGCTCATTTGGACTGTCTTCGAGTTGGGCTAGATACTTTTCCAGCCTCGCTATCTCCAGATCCAGTCGAGCTATCTCATTTCTGTAGACCCTATTTTGAATTTCGACTCGATACATCAACTCTCTTGGATCATCGACCATTAATCTTCTCGTGTTGCATTCAATCTTCAAGCCCATGCTTTGCATCACAGGATCTTCAGCTTCTAGCCTCCCCAGAACGCCTCTTATCTTCGGAATGAAAAGCAGAAGCAAAGTTATGGTGGTTGTCATCAAAATGCTCGAAGAATTTGCAAGGTAACTCAAGGTAGTATAATCGGAAAGCAAAGTCGAAAGCAAGACCACTATGGCACTTGAAACAGCGCTGTAGACACAAATTCCAATGTATTGAGAGTCATTGAGGGCTTGAACTTTGATGTGTCTTGTTTCCCAAGCCATATAGACAGCCATTATCAAGAGGAAGCCTTTATAACCGTATATAGCTATGAACCATCCTGTAGTGTTATTCGATCTGCAAACTTCGACCTACAATTGGAAAATTTTAGTCTTTTTTTGGAGGTTGAGAAATTTTTGTTGTGTTCAAATAAATATTGAATCTTGGAAGATGGGTCCAACGAGTTTGTATTAAATAATTAGAGAAGGATATGCTGGTAATCTATTTCTATTAATTCAAGCTTTACATGTTTCAGAGGTTACTCCCTCCATCCTCAGAAGCTACAACTTGGAAACAATACAAAATTACAAAATGATCACAATAAAAATAGATTAGAAGTTGAAAATTAAAAAAATTGTATAACAAATATAAGGATTACAATACAAAATCTAAAAACAAAAATATAAAAATATGTGTGTGTGTGTGTGAAAAGGATGAACTTTAATTACTATAGAACCAACCAACCTTTCGTGACTTTTAAGATGAACATATGAGTCTATAAATAAGTAGATTTGTCGTATTTTTCGAATGTTTGAGATTCAATTCACGTGTTGCAGGAGCATGTGTTTAGGTACAACTGCATGAGATGTGTATTATGATGTCATTTTTTATTCAAAGTATATTTAAAAAGAGGTGTGAAATTTAAATCTGTTTGTTTATTCAATGCAAAAACAAAAACAGATAATTTCAAAACAAGCGGCATTTACAAATTGGTTTGTAAGGAATGTGACTCATACAAAGGTGAAACAGGCAGAAGTATTGATGTCAGAACGAAGGAACATGTTAGGGACTCCAAAGTTTCCGAAATGGGTAAACATCTATACCAACATAAACATACATTAGACGAAACAAAAACAAAACTCCTGAAACAGGAGGACGGCTTACTAAAAAGAAAAATTTTTGAAGCTATGTATATAGAGAAACACAAACAAGGGAACATAAAACTTTAAATATACTTTAAATAAAAAATGACATCACATACACATCTGACACAGTCGTACCGTTGAGTCGTACCTAAACACATGCTCCTGCAACACACAAATGAAATATCAAATACATATTCGAAAAATACGGCAAATCTACTTCATTATAGACTCATCATATTATGTTCATCTCAAAAATCATGAGAGTTTGGTTGGCTCTACAGTAATTAATATTAATTTTTTCATACACACATATTTTTACATTTTGATTTTAGATGTTACATTGTAATCCTTATATTTGTTATACAATTTTTTAAATTTTCAACTTTTGATTTATAGTTACTGTGATCTTTTTGTAATTATGTACTATTTACATGTTGTAGCTTCTGAGGATGGAGGGAGTACCCTCCGAAACATGTAAAGCTTGAATAATAAAAACATTTAACGAGTACCAGCATATCCTTTTCTAATCATCTAATATAAACTCGTTGGACCCATCTCCCAATATAAACAATTTGTTTCATCATTATTTACATTTGAAGAATAAAGTTGCATACTTGTTTCAATTACACAAAAAATAGCTAAGTAGTTAAATGAAATTAAAACTAAAAAAATTTATTGTTTAGCCCTTAGGACTCTTCTTCATTACATGTACTTGTTACTCCTTGTCACGATAAAAAAAATTCCGTAGACAAAGAGATTTATTGATATTTATTTTGAAAAATATCACATGCTAACTCTATATACTGTAAAATAATAGAAAACAACCTTAAATAATTATGGCAGAATGCTATGTAGTTTCTATACCTATTTGTCAATTTTTCATATTTTATATCACCTGAGTCCATAAACTCTGCATCACAGATTCAAATGTGCTGTTGCTATTCAATTTTGGCATCCAATGGCTTTTATTTGCAGGAGGTTGGTTTTCAGAACAAAAGAAAATTGTTTTATTTCAATTATTTTGAAGCAAAAGCGATGTGATACTTTTTTGGCATAGCTCAAGTAAAATGAACATTACACTTTAATTCATATTTTAATAATTCGACAGTATTCCATCAACTTCTAAAACAACCCAAGGAAACCCATTTAAAACCTTAAATACAAATATAAGAACACAGTCGACAATTGTAGGAAAAGATAGGAATAATAGTAAGACTGAAAAAATCAACCCTTTTACTGTAAGAATTTTCTTCAGTTTGCATTTTGTTATTACTTATTGGCTATTTTTTTTTGTAGGCGATGATGAGTAGGAAGCGAAAATCGGAAGACGCAGAAACATCTGAATCTAAAAGGTCATGCCAATCGAGTTCGGTTACACAGAATCCATTTGCTTTACCAACAAAAAGAGTAATAAATAAAACTTCACAAAAAAAACCTACGAGTACATTAAATCAATCAGAGAGGGATGCTATATTTTCGAGTACTGCTGTTAATATAATTCCAAGTTTCAACCCAGATGTTTCGAGTATAGCTGTGGTTGATACAAGCAAGATACGTTGGATATCAAAAAATACGATAATTAACAAATCTAATGATTCAGTTGATGCCAAAGATGAAAAACTCGATAAAGATGTGATAGATTACTCAAATCAGTTGAAAGATACAATTATCGTAGCAGAGTTCGATCTTATCATAGAAAATGTTAAGAAATGTAACATATCCAAAGGATCCAACAACGGTAGTACTGTAACAAGCAAAAATTTCAAGAAATTCAAAAAAGTCAAACCGCTTTTTATGCAGACTACGATATATCCCAGAGCTGATATGGGGAAATTTGTTTTTAACGCTGAAGATATTCAAGCTGCTGATAGCTCAGATGATGACATGGATACTGGCACCTTTGGGTTAAAATTCCCTAAACAGAACAAAAGGAAACAGGGAAAAGTTTTCGATTTTTAATTTTTTTTTCCAATTACATGTTGTTAGTTATATTTCTTATTGATTATAATATAATAATTGATTATAATACGTTACTTTAACCACAAACATAATCTCTAGAGAGATTAGGTTTGTGCTATAACCAACTGGAATATTTATAAGTGATTTGTTGATATTTTTTATATAAATACATCTTATATTCTCTGCACCGTTTCATTAGATTTAAAGAATTTAAAATTCGTTAAACATTAATAATGTTCTAATAAACTTCACAGTTATAAATGCTGCAAATTAAGTTATGTTCTATCACAACTGATAAGCTTGGGCCTTTGTTCAAAATTTGAAGTTGGTGTTAGGGATGGGTATATTAATCTTCTTTGAATTTTTACCTGTTCTGCTCTTTAACGGTTGTTGTATACAACTTCCCATAAAACTTACAAAATATATCAAGCTAGAAAACTAATTACTGGCTGGTTAATTTGTATTATTCTGGTTAACAATGAGCTTTGCATTGTCAGTAGAGGACCTATGTTGATTTTCCTTTTATAAAAACTGTTTTTTTTTTTTATTACACTTTTAAAGTGTCGCCTTTTCGCCAAGAGGTCCTATTAGGCGATGGTCCAAATTACAGTTTCAAACCTATGTCCTTCAAGAAACACATAGCAACTTTCATCTCCCAATAATGAGAGACAATTTCCACTGAGGATATTATATCGGAGGCAAGCTTCCAAATACATGGTGCACTCTCTGATAATATTCAATATTTCCAATGGAATCATAGTTGCAGCACATATGTGGTTGCAGTCACAGTATGGTGACTCTCTTCTACCTATGTGATGCAAATTTGAAGGGACTACAGCATGCCCAAACCTTAAGGGTCCTTGTACGGTAGAATAATTTAGGCAAATTTTCAAAGAGGTCTGTAGCCTTTATTTTCAAAGATGAAGTAGTCAAATTTCGCATGTAGCTAAATCTAAGTGTGATCTTTATTTTTTGGATTTTAATTTTTTGAAATTGATGATTAACAACATAGAAATTACAAAAATCTTAAATGTGGTCCAAAATTGAAAAAATAAACACGGAAAAACATTCACTATTAAAAGAAAGCCAAATCTGCAACCCTTCTTTCTCCATAAATAATAAAGCCAGTAGACTTAATTAAAAATTGGATAATCCATCTATTGGCAATGTCTGCAACTAAAATTCATCTGTCAATAGGAGGAGACAGGATGGGAGGATTTATACCTGACTTGAATTGTTAGAGATAAAAAACTTTTAGCAAGGGGATCCAAAATGGGTTTAGAAGGTTTTTGTGAAATAAATTTTTGGCATGTTTAGTTTTTTTGGTCTAGGACATAATTGAGCGTATTTTTAATTCTAGTTCGAAGTAACTCAACTGGAAGTTACTTTTTGTCTTTCTTATTTTTCACTTGAGCGTTGTGTTCAGTTCACGACATATACACCAATAGTCACGTGACAGTAAACGAAAACCCCTTTGAAATTGTGATAAATGACTAAAATTTCTAGCAGTGTTACAAACCATTTGTATGATATTTACCGTATGAGAATGGTAGTGCTAATACTCTTTTTCAAGCGAAACGATATGGGACCTTTTCTAAATGAAGATAGGGAAGAAAACGACAAATGAATTTGTTTTAAATAATTTATTAGTAGCAGCTATTTACAAAATTTATTCATCAACTTCATCATTTTTAAATTCTCCCAACATTATACCCAAATCTACAGGTCTTCTGAAGAAATTTTCCAAAAGAATAACTTTTTGTTGTGGATTAACCAAATATTGAGAATTGCTCCAAGGAATTATCCCTCTTCCTTCAATTTTTGATATGTCCTTCACTTGGCACCTCAATTTTCTGGTAACAAATGGAACACTTCGAAAAAATACAAATATGTATTTATCTTTCTGAGGGTTGTTATAAATTCTCACAGGCATACGATAAATGATCGACTGTATCATTGTAATAAAAACAACAAATGCTGTGAGGTATATAAGCTGTTCATCTTTAATGGTAGTAAATTGTTGATCCGTTGCAAATGGCATCGGTTGACTCAAGTCATTTGTTAATAATCCATAAGCTAAAGTAACCATTCCCAAACCCGATACAATCTGTGCTACTAACAAATATTTATCCATACTATTCCTATATATTAAATTATATTGTGAGGGAATTTGATCCTGCATCCTCAATTTTTCAGGAGTTGGTTGTTTGGGTGAAAACGAAAATTTCGTGCGAAATTGTACATTGAAAATTTTAATGTCATGCGTCGACTTTTTACACAAACTACTCAACGTAGTTATTGATATCTTATTATGCGTTGAGCTAAGCGCTCTCACACTTCTTATAATATTAAATAAATTCATTTTATTTGTAATTGGAGGTTATGGTTTGTGGTTATGTCAAACACAAATTGACAGGAACACCACCAATAACTTGAATATGACAAAAAGAAAGAAACTAGATTACTCCATTTTGATTGGTTGGTTTGCTTGAAAAGCAATTAGAACAATTGGCAATAGTTGAAAGTAAGAAGAGAAGTAAGTTTCACGTCAATCGACAGTTGGTAACGAAATCGGTTAAACGTTCAAATTTCAAATACCCCTCAGCTGTTACATTTCTAGACTTCTAGAAAAAATCTTCTTAAAAAATAGTTCCTCGGAGTACGGCAACGTACGATGACCGATCGCAAGGGAATTGCAAACGACCAAAGGTTACAGAGATTACAAAAAGGAAGTGATAAAGAGAACGAAAAATTGGCACAGAAAAAAACGGTCATTTCGAAAATACCTCCCAAGAAAACTACAATGAAAGCAAATAGACCTGTGTTGGGGCAAGCAAATACAAATTCTATCAAACAACACGCTGTAGTGAAACCGCAAATTAATGTGAAGGATAATGAAAATACTGAAGAAACTGTCCCTGTGGTTGAACCCTCACCAAGTAATGTGGAAAACGAAAGTAGTGATAAACAAACTGCAGAAAAACAAGAAAGTGAAAACAAAGCAAGTAGTGAGAATAAACCAAGGCAAACTTGGTCTTTGACTGATTTTGATATAGGTAAAGCTTTAGGGAAAGGGAAATTTGGCAACGTTTACTTAGCTAGAGAAAAGAAAAGTAAATTTATTGTTGCACTGAAAGTGTTATTTAAAGATGCAATTAGGAAGAGTAATAATGAACATTTAGTTAGAAGAGAGGTGGAGATTCAAACACACCTTAGGCATCCAAATATTTTGCGGATGTATGGGTATTTTCACGATGAAGAAAGAGTATATCTTATTTTAGAATATGCACCAAAAGGTAAGTGGTGGTTTTATAAATTTTTATAATGTTGATTTATTTTATTTATATGCAATACAGATTGAATTGTTGGTTCATTATTTCAATAATTATTCAAGTAGCTTAGGGTAGGTAGGGGTAAAAGCATGTAATTTTGAGTTGTTGTTAAAATTAAGGTGAATTTTTACGTTGCATAATTTACAAACTTCAGGATCTTCACTACAATTAGTCAGTATTTCAAACCCTTTAAATTATTTATAAAAAAAGATATTCAAATTATAAAGGAAAGAAACATCTGCGTGACATTGCCCCGCATTGTGGGGAAAATTCACGCACATGCTGCGTTATTTAGCCCCATTCTCAATAAAATGTTATTAAGTGGTAAAAAAATTATCAAAAACTGCAAAGAAAGTTTTATTTCTCATCTGCTTCATCAAAACTCTCAATATTGGAATCTAAGCTACTGTTGTGTGGAGAAATATCAATTTTAGACTCAGATGAACATGACTCATTTTCCTTTACCTTTTTCAAGTTCATATCAGATATTTGAATAGATATGTAGGTTCCTAATCTCATTTTTATACCTCAACTAAAAATGGAGCAAAGGCACTTCTTCCAAACACAAAACAGACATGTGTTACTGTGCCCCACAAACAATGCGGGGCTTTACACCGTGTTAACAAAACAAAGCAAACGTAATCTAATGTATAAATATCCAAACAAATGAATTAGGAAAAGTTTCATCACGTTTTCAAAGAGAAAATACAACAATACCGTAAACATTAGAAGAAATAACTCTTCACATGATCTCCCAAAATCATTTCAAAAATCATAAATATTACATCAAAACTATGTCAAAGTTACTTATATCATTTTTTGTTTGGAGTAACACAACTGCTACGAGGTTTGAATGTGGATCTTTCGGTATACCGGGTGTCCCAGAGCTATTTTTCCAATAGCTAACTTTTTTATTTGAAGAGATAGGTAGATGGTTAAATGGGATGAAATGATCTACACCAAAAATCCTACTTATGATCGGAATTAA